>JAPFFP010047275.1:0-10455 GCA_026153255.1 Solanum medicagineum | reverse complement strand
TTAGGGTGTGTACTGACACAGCATGGTAGGGTAATTGCTTATGCATCTAGACAGCTACGGCCACATGAGAAAAACTACCCAACATATGATCTTGAGCTAGCAGCGGTTGTGTTTGCTCTGAAAATATGGGGCCACTATTTGTATGGGGTTCACGTTGACATTATACTGACTATAAGAGTTTGCATTACATTTTTAAGCAGAAAGACCTAAATTTAAGATAGCAAAGATGGCTAGATCTTATAAAGGATTACGATATTGATATATTATACTATCCGGGGAAAGAAAATATGGTAGCCGATGCTCTGAGTCATAAGGCAATCATGAATATTGGTGATCAAGTCATGGTAAGTCAAGGAGTGGCTATGGATCTGCGACAACTAGCTAGTTTTGGAGCTTTGTCAGTGTAGAGCTTATATTTTTGTATTATATAGTTAGTCGAGGCGGGGCCTGTCCCGACCCTTATTAGATATTTTTCATTATCTAGAGGCTTTGTAGACCATGTAAATTAAAGTGTGGTTATGTCTCGTACTTTAGCCAACGTGGCCCCAACGGCCTAGTCCTATGCATTTCCTTTTGGCTTGTTATTACTGTTTAATTTCTTAAAGGCATGTTGAATGAAGAAATCCCTTATAATATATATAGGAAGCACATGGATACAGGTTGGTTCTCCCGAGCCTTATCGGCAACGGGTGCCAGTCCGCCTCAACTGGACTTTGGGCGTGACATATTCGTCCCCGAATGCCAAAGAAACGTACAAGAGAAGAGTAATCCTAAGGATATCAGCCCCAACCAGAATGCAACTATACACTTTAAAACACCATTTTCAAAATCTCAACATAAGTGTAAAATCTTTATAAACTTGCCAACTTAAACATGGATGCATATGAATGACATAGGGTTAAAACATAAGATCTGGTCATAGAAATGGACTTGACGTGCTACCACAAGCTTGAATAGAATGAAAGAGATACTTGATATCGCATTTTCCTACTCACATAGGCTTCCCGAGAGACACATATGAATATACGACTCCACCTAAAGGGCCTTGGCGAACACCACATCAATATTAGTCAACTTCTGCACTCATCCATCTACACCTCCACCGGGACATTCTCCTAGGCTAACATATCCTCCACATCAGCCACAATCTTAACGAGCTTTGTAGCTCTAGAGTCACCAACACATCCCTTCAACCTAGAAGCATGAAAACCTGGACAAACCATAACCATATCCTTAGATAATGTCAATCCTCAAGCAACCTTACCAACCTCCTTCTACATCTTACAAGGATTCACAATCCTAAATTCAATTGTCAAACTTAAACCCATCTAGTCCACTCGGTACCATGAACCACCATCTCCCCCTTGGGAGACAACCTCCACCCTACCATCTCTTCACCCAAAACTTCCAACCCCAACAAGACGAAATCAAGGCCTTGCTTAACCTAGACCTCTCCAACCTAGGAAGATTTGGAACCATCAAGAATACTACACCACCATGCTCAACTTCCTCCAACATAATCTTCCAATCTAGCCAAACAATGGACCCCTCAAGTCACCTCTTTGCCACCATCATCAATACATGCTAGGCTACTTCGAGCATCAACCACAACAGTAGCCTTACTAGGGAAAAATAATGCACACTTATATCATAATCCTTAAAGAGTTCTAACCACCTTCTTACTATCTTCCATTCTCACCTATCATAATTATCAACAATCCCCTCATCATCCAAGACTTGCAACACTACCCACAAATAATTCACAAGCTCTAATAAATCAATGCACCACCACTAGAGACCATCACAACACATGTCAAGGTAGGGTTTTAAGACCCTATTCATGAAAACCATAAACTTAAACCGGTGCATAAGTAAACCAAACAACTCCACAATACTCAAATGCTCAGCCCTAGTCCGGAAAGACACTTAGGAATATCACCTACCCTCATCCTCACTTAGAGATAAAACCCGAACAAAGATCAAGCTTAGAGAAGTAACTATCCCACTGTAGTTGACCCAATAGATCGACATTCCTCAACTATCATATAACAACCATATGGGTTCTACACTCATTGGAAACATGCCATGCAAGTAGCCCAAATTACCCCTAGACCTCCAACACATCAAGCTAAGTTCATCCAAGATCACAAGACAAGACTTCTATGCAATAAGAACATTGGGCAACCCTTAGAGATCAATTGAACCTTAAGACAAGAATGGACCTACCTCTTTTGGTACCACTTGACAACCTCCCACTCAAAGACAGGTTCATTAGGGAGTCGGAATCTAACTCTACGGGTCTTACCACCCAACGTGACACAACATGCATGTAACTATTCCATTCCAAGTACAACATCTGAATCCACCACATCAAATCCAATAAGCCACAAGGTAAGACCTAATGCAATATGAACATGGAACAATACCTATGAATCTCCTAGCAACAATATACCCAACCAAGAGGTAAACACCAATGGCACACAAGAAGCCTACTGGCAACTAAAAGAATAAAGAAAGATACAATGGGACACTAGCCCTAACAATTCACGCACATCTAAGTTAAGGAAACTTCAACATACTGATAGCAACATTGAGTGCCCCATCTACCTCTTGCCTCATTTGGAGAGCATAGAATCGATTACATCTTGGAGCATCCCCTTGATCAACATCACCACCTCTACCCTTTTTGCGCCTATGAGGATAATGTATTATCTTGTGATCCTCCCCTCCACAACCATAACAAGCATTGGTCTTCTTCAAGCACGGGCTATCATGGCGTCTACCATATTTTGGGCACCTATCACAAAGTACCATACTACCACTAACTTTGGAACTTTGGAACTTTCCTTCACCATGGGCCCTCTTGGCCTCCTTACCTCTCCTCTTTCTCAACTTTTTCTCCTCCATTTGTTCAGCATAGGTCATCAAGCAGGCCAAACCCATGTCGTTATTCAACATAGCGGACCGACACTCCTCACTCACCAAGTCAGCGACACCCATCATGAACTTGTTCATCCTAGCCCTTGGGTCGGCAATCAAGTGGGAAGCATATTTGGATAGTTGGTTGAACTTGAGGGCATACTCCCTCACACTCATAGCACCTTGTTTCAAGTTCATGAACTCTACCAATTTAGCTTCCCTAAGCTCAGGTGGGAAGAACTGATTAAGAAAGGCCACTTTGAACTCCTCCCAAAGGACCACATTGGCAACCCCTTCCCTTCCTTCCATTGGTTATGCCATATTTAGCCTACCCCTTTGAGTTGGTACGCCGCCAATTCTGCCTTTCCATTCGGCCCAACACCCATGACATTCAATATCTTGTAGACCTCATCAATAAACTCCTATGGATCTTCACCTACCTTTGACCCGTAGAAAACCGGAGGATTCATCCTTATAAAGTCCCTTACCCTAGCTCCCAAGGTAGTAGCATGAGGGGCTTGGGCCCCTTGGTTGACTTGATTGGCCACAACTTGCAGAAGCATAGGGAGAGCATCTCGGAACTCACCATTGGTAGTTTGGTCCACGGCGGTTTGGGCCTTTCTTCCTCGAGTGTTAGACATGATCTAGCATAGATAGGAATAATTGTTTGGGGAGGGGGGGACTTGCCACAACTCCATAGCACAACTTAGAACACAAAGAAAGGAAACATTTCCTAAAATATCTCATAGCCTCCTATTCATAGTCATGCTGCGCTTCACAAGCATGAATAGGCCTCTAATCAACGCTGTATGTTGGACTCCGAGGATTTATCAACCTAATTCTCTAATACCATATTTGTCATGACCCAAGCCTAGGGAATAGACATGACCAGTGAATGGGGAACGCGAAGGAACCCTAAACAAGCCTTTTAGCATATCATACACACATCCTTGGTCACGAAAGCAAGACAAACAACTTAAGAAACATTAAAAGGAGAAATTGGGACTAAGGGAAAGAGAAAAGAGAGACTAATACTTAAACATCATAGATGAATCACAGCTCAAGCATAATATACGACTTGTCCAACAAACACCTTTACACATAGATACTTAGCGGGGACCATGACAAAACAACCAGGCTCATTCTCATTATCAGAGTAGCAATAAATTAAAAGGTATTAATACATAGCATAAGAAACATAGACCAATGTCCTCGAAATGGAGGACTCACCAACTAGCTTGAGAGAAAATCGCACAAGCAACGTGGAGGAGGAGGACGGACAAATGGAGCTCCGATTCCTATATGTTAATATCATGTAGGCATATAATATGCGTTAGTACATTTGAATGTACTATGTAGGATCCAATGCAACAAGAGATAGGAAACATGATCAAAATGGATAATCATAAGCAATAAATAACATACAATCAATATGACATGTATGAATGATACTTGAAGTAAAACATGTTTATATAGATCATATTACGTAGATAAGAATAGACCATCATCATAGACCAAGCAACTAGTACTCGCAATCCAAGGCTTAACAACCCCTTGGTAGTGGTCGAGGTACTAACCCCTCAACAAGGTTAATGGACTTAATACCCTCCATCAAAGTGGTCAAGGTACCAACCTCTCAACATGGTTAATGGACTTAACACCCTCCATCATAGTGGTCAAGGTGCCAACCCCTCAACAAGGTTAATGGACTTAACACCCTCAATGAACGTGGTCAAGGTACCAACCCCTCAACACGGTTAATGGACTTAACACCCTTCATCAAAGTGGTCAAGGTACCAACCCCTCAACAAGGTTAATGGACTTAATACCCTCCATTAAAGTGGTCAAGGTACTAATCCCCCAACAAGGTTAATGGTCAACATGTAACACTATAGAGATACTAGCATATATATATATACACACACACACACTCCCTTCATTATCCCTATGCATACATTCATTTCATAATCATTTCATCGTCATATAATCATCATAACATCATTCAACTCATAAGACATGCTTTGGGACTTCAATTTCTCAAGAAACCCTAGTCGGACATTTTATCAAACACTTGGTGGGTGTGTAATACTAGTGTAAAACCATGCAATTCAATAGTGACATCATGCAAAAAGATCCATTGTAAAAACATCAATCAACACCTTGCAACATCCTTAAGCAATATACATCAAAACTCCTCCTCAAATCTTACAGTAGATCCAAGATTTATAGCTCAAAACATAGCAAAACAGTCACAATATCACATAGCTTTATCATACTGTGCAGTGATTTTCATAATATGCAATAACTATTTGTATATCAACTTTAAATTATACAATTTGAGTAAAAGGAGGCTTGGGTATCATGGGTAAAAGGAACCATGAAAGAAACTCACATACCTTAGCTTTTGGAAAAACCTTGAAGAAGTTTGGAGATGGAGACTTGAAGCTTGGTTGAATTCCTTGGTGAAATCCTTAAGATTTGTCTTAAGTTTTGCGACTTGAATTTAGGGTAAAATATGAGTCTAAGTGTTTGAGAGGATATTAGGAAATGTCTAGAATGATATGAGGGTGAAAAATGGCTATATGTTGGTATTTTCACGTGTGAGAATATTTAGGCCCAAGACTTAAAAGTCTTTGACCGAATTCAAAAAACTACACAGAAAAAGAACACTGGCGCGTCGTGCCAGCATCCCGCGCAGCATTCTAGAAATTGAATTTTTTGATTTTCGAATTTTTATACAGTTGCTCTAAAATCGGGGTTAGACTCTTCTCCACCAAAATTTGACCCCCCAAACAAGAATATGAAGTCGAATTTCTGAAATAACGCACAGATTTTGAGATATATGGAAAATAAAATTTTGGGCATTTCCGAGGCACATTTTCAGACACTTTTTTGGGGTCGTTACAAAAACCATGTAATTCAAGAGTGGATTCATGCTAGAAAATTCAGTGTAAGACTATCAATAGATATTTGGTAACACCCTCAAGCAATATACATCAAAACCCTTCATTAGAGCTCACAATAGATCTTAGATTCATAGCTCAAACATGCTAAAACAATCATAATTTCATGAAACCCCAACATAGTTTGCAGTGAATTTCATAATAAGTAAGATCCATGAGTAAATCAACTTTAAATCATGTAATTTTAGGTAAAAGAAAGCTTAGCCATTATGGGTGAGAGGAACCCATGAAAGAAACCCACGAAACTTAGCTTTGGAGAATCCTTGAAGAAGATTGGAGATGGAGACTTGAAGCTTGAATGAGAACCTTAAGATCCGGATGAGTTTTGGGACTTGAAATTTGGAGAGAAAATATTGTCTAAGTGTTTGAGAGAGTATTTGGGAATGTTTTATGATATGAGGGTGAAGTAAGGTTAAGTATAGGTATTTTCATGCATAGAAACATTTAGGCCCAATACCCAAAGGCCTTGGACCGACTCAAACAATTTTTGGTCAAAAATAACACTGTAGTGCGCCCTTGGCATGTCACGCCAGGGGCGCGAATGCACACTGGAAATCGTACTTTTGCGATTTTTGAATTTTTCTATGATTGCTCTTAAATCGGGGTTAGACCCATCTCGTACTCAATTTGACCCCTAAACAAGAATATGAAGTCACATTTTTGATATCATGTACACATTTTTAGATATATGGAAATTACGATTTTGGGCACTTCCGAGGCACATTTTCGAGCACTTTTTGGGGTCGTTTCAATATCTCCCTATTGGGAACATTCATCCCTGAATGTCAAAGAAATGTATATGAGAAGAGTAATCATGAAGAAATCAGCCCCAACAAGAATGCAACAACACACTAGAAACTATTTTTAAAATCTCAACATAAGTGTAAAATCACTGTGAACTTTGTCAATATAAATGTAAATGCATGCAAATGACTTAGGGGCTGGGACATGAGACATGAGACATGAAATCACATAGATGACTTAGAATTAGTACCTTAGGATTGAGTAGGATAGAAAAGATAAGGATATCGCTTTTGCATGTCCGCTTCGGCCTCCCATGTAGCACTTTCAACTTGTTGATTCCTCCAAATGACCTTAACGGAAGCCACATCCTTGTTCCTCAACCTCTTCACTTGTCTATCCAAAATCTGAACCAAGGCCTCTTCATAGGTTAAATTTTCTTCAACAAAAACCACAACATCAAGAGGCACAATAGCATTAGGGTCTCCCATACACTTCCTCAACATGGACACATGAAAGACCAAATGAACCAAATCCATCTCACTAGGCTATTCCAACTTGTAGGCTACCTTACCAATCCTTCTCATCACCCTATAAGGACCCACATATCTAGGGATTAACTTACCCTTCTTACAAAAATGAACCACACCCTTCATGGGTGAAACCTTCAAATAAACTCAATCACCCACTTTGAATTCAAGATCCTTCTCCTCATATCAGCATAGGACTTTTGGCGACTTTGGGTCGTCTTAAACCTTTCTCTAATCATCCTAACCTTCTCAAGAGCCTCCATAACAAGATCTTGTCCCAACAAAGCTACCTCTCTAACCTCAAACCACCTAACCGGTGATTACAATGTCTACCATAGTGACCCTCGAAAGGAGTCATACCAATGCTAGAATGATAGCTATTGTTGTAGGCAAATTCAATCAATGGAAGATAATCATCCCAACTACCCTTAAGCTCCAATACACAAGCCCTAAGCATATTCTCAAGAGTTTGGATAGTTCTTTCGGCTTGGCCATCCATTTGAGGGTGGAAGGTCATACTAAGTTTAACCTTTGTACCAAGACCCCTTTGGAAGGACCTCCAAAAATGTGAAGTAAATTGAGCACCACAATCCTATAAGATAGAGAAAGACACCCCATGAAATCTCACCAACTCATGAATGTAAAATTTAGCATAATCATCAGTTATATATGTAGTCTTAACTGGTAGAAAGTGAGTTGATTTTGTCATCCTATCAACCACAACCCAAATAGAATCAAAACCCTTCCTAGTCTTGGGCAGCCAAACCACAAAGTCCATGTTAATCTCCCACTTTCAAGTTGGAATCTCTATGTTTTGGGTTAAGCCACCCCGCCTTTGGTGTTCGGCTTTGACTTGTTGGCAACTATGACAACCGGAAACAAATTTGGCAGTGTCTTTCTTCATGCCTCCCCAATACACATCCCTCAAGTCTCTATACATTAGAGTAGAACTGGGGTGAATAGAATAGGAAGAACCGTGAGCCTTATCAAGAATCCTTTCTCTCAAGCCAGCAACACAAGGCACACACAACCTTCCTTAGTATCTAAGTGTACCATCTCCCCCTTGAGAGAAAACCTCCACCTTACCATCTTTTACCAATGTCTTCAATTCTAACAAGGCAGGGTCCAGATCTTGCATGGCTTTCACCTCCTCAACCAATGAAGATTTAGAACTATCAACCATAGCAACACCCCCATTATCAACCTCTTATAACCTAACCCTCAATCTAGCCAACCGGTGGACCTCCCTAGCCACCCCTTTGCAACCATCATCAACATGAGCTAGGTTACCCATCGACACCCTACTCAAAGCATCTATCACTACGTTAGCCTCATTGGGATGATAGTGTGCACCCATGTCATAGTCCTTTAGAAGTTCTAACCACCTTCTTTGCCTCAAGTTGAGATCTTTTTGAGTGAAGACATATTGGAGACTCTTATGATTGGTGAACACATCAACATACACCGCATACAAATAATGATGTCATATCTTCAACGCAAATACCATGGCGGCTAGTTCAAGATCATCGGTAGGGTAGTTCTTTTCATGCACTTTGAGTTGCCTAGAAGCATAGGCTATTACCTTACCATTTTACAGTAACCCTATTAAGTTGTCGGAAGTCAATGCATATTTTAAGAGAACCATCCTTCTTTTTCACAAACAACACTGGTGCACCCCAAAATGATTGCCTAGCCTAATAAAACCCTTCTCCAACAAGTCCCTTAATTGCTCCTTCAACTTCTTTAACTCCGTCGAGGCCATACGGTAAGGGGGAATAGAGATAGGTTGAGTATTGGGGAGGAGGTTTATATCAAAATCTATTTCCCTTTCGGGAGGAACACAGGAAGGTCATTTGGAAGAACATCAAGAAACTCATTTATAATCGAAACCGACTCTATTGGAAGGACTTTGGACTCCACATCCCTAACCCTCACAAGATGATAAAGACACCCCTTAGAGATCAATACGGGCTTTAATAAAAGAGGTGAATTTGTCCTTCACCACCACATCATGACTCTCCCACTCTAGAACAGGTTCATTTAGGAGTTGGAATTTGACCATTTGGGTTCTATAATCAATAGAGGTATAGTATGCATGCAACCAATCCATCCCAAGAATGACATCAAAATCAACCATATCCAACTCAACAAGATCACAAGGCAATCTTATGCAAGATACAAATGGGACAACTTCTAGACCTTTCTAGCAATAATAGATGCACCGATAGGAGTAGACACTCATATGACTCACACAACAATTCGGGCTCAACATGGAACTTTTTGGCAACAAAGGGGGTAATAAAAGCTAGAGTAACACCCAGATCAATCAATGCATACACATCAAAATCAAACACTTTCAACATATCGGTGACGACATCGGGCACCTCATCGACTCCTTGCCTCCCATGAAAAGCATAAAACTGATTGTGCCTTGGGGCACCACTTTGTTGACCACCTCTCCCCAAAGGAACCACGTTAGCACCTTGTAGACAAACCTCCTTACCCTTATTGAGATTTTGAGGGCAATCCAACACCTTATGCCCAACTTCCCCACAACCAGAATAAGCATTAGTATCCCTTAAGCACGAGCAACTATGACCGTTACCACATTTTGGACACCCTCCATTAGGAACCACAACCCCAACACCTTGGGCCCTTGCAAAATCACTGGCAACCCTCCTATGAAATGCAAGAGAAGGCCCTTGTCCTTGATAGAACCGGCCACCCTTTCAACTTTGGAATTTACCATTAAAATGAGCCCTCTTGGCCTCATGACTCCTCCTCTTCCTCAACTTTTCCTCCTCCAGTTGTTCGGCATAGGTCATCAAACGAGACAAATCCATGTCATTAATCAACATAGTGGACCGGCATTCTTCACTTACCAAATTGGAAACACCCATCATAAATTTGTCCATCCTAGACCTTGAGTCAGCAACCAAGTGTAGGGCATACTTTGAGAGTTGGTTGAACTTTAGGGCATACTCCCTGACACTCATAGACCCTTGTCTCAAATTCATAAATTCCACCAATTTGGCTTCCCTAAGCTCAAGATGAAAGAACCGATTAAGAAAAGCTACCTTGAACTCCTCCCAAAGTTCCACATTGTTGACCCCCTTCTCCTTCCATTGATTAAACCATATTTGTGCTATCCCTTTGAGTTGGTAGGCCGCCAACTCTACCTTATCTTCCGATCTCACACCCATGATAGCCAAAATCTTGTAAACATCAGAGACTCCTAAGGTACTGTCAAATTTGGTGATCTTAGTTGAAATTTGGTGGATCGTCAAACCGGTTGAGTGATG
>JAPFFP010047274.1:0-10457 GCA_026153255.1 Solanum medicagineum | reverse complement strand
ATTATTTTAAATATAAAATAGTAATTTAGTATTTAATCCTATTATACATGTAATTAATTTTTAATTATTTAAAAAATTAATTTTTTATAATGCTGATATGAAACTTCAACGAATAATAAAAATTAGTTAGTTACTAATATTTTAAGTATAATAGTTTACTTAAGAACTTTAATTGAAGAATTCATTTTAATCTAATTTTTAAAAAAATCTATTTAGAAGTGGAAGTGTAATGGACTTTTAAAACTGCCTAATAAGTTGGTTACATGTTTCATTGTCAAAATTTAATAAAGATTATTTCATTTTTTTACTTTTTCTCAATATAGCGCTATATTTCAAATATTAGAAGTTTTTAGTAGTTGAAAATTATACTAATGTTCATTACAGATAATCATGGTCATGAAGTTAGAAGTTAAGATAATTATTTTTTAAAGAAAATTAAGTTAGGATAATCATTAAAAGAAAAGATCTGAAAATAGTAAATCAGATTCCGTTCCTATCAAAATTTAGAAGTTTTATTCAGAATTCTAACACACAAACTTTTTAGTTATTTAAATTTAAAGGGAATAAATATCTATCAAATTGATGACTTTTTATTATGTATAAATAAGAAAATTAAAACAAAAAAGTTTATTTTATGTCATAATAAACCCATTAGATCAACGGCAAAATATTAGTGTGTAAATTTATTCCCACACGTAAGTTAAGAAATTCTTATTTATAGAAATTTGATCTACTCAAGTTTAATTACTACGTATAAAATCAACAATAAGATAAAAAAAAAAAAAGAGATGCAGAAATGTTCAAATAAATAAATAAAACATCATTATAAAAAGAATAGAAATATTCAATTTAATAAATCAGATTAGAAGCACACTACTCCTAATTAATGGTGTCAAAATAACTAAAAGAAACAATGCCGATTAAAATAGAGATTCAGATAAAGTAAAGATATTAAATAGCTAACAGTCCTATAGTATGAATGACAAATGCTTACCTCCATGTATATGATGAAAAATATTTGCCTCTGTATGTTGCTTGCATCTCTTTTACTCATTACCTGATTGTGTCTATTCCATACTTTTGTAAAAAAAGTATGCTTAATAGAGATAAGTTGAAGACAATAAATAATAGGAAGACGATTTTAAAACTGATAAAAATCAGTACTCTACGTTATTCAATTATATATACATAAGATAAGATAAGAAAAATAAAAATTTACGTATATTAAATTAAAGATATAAGATAAGAAAAAATTACCATGCATCATTTGATTAACCCCATATTTATATTTATTGGTATTGAAAAATCTTATCATCCAATTTAAATTAAAATAATAGAAAAAAAATTAGTTATTTACTATTTTTTTAAGCTTTTTTTAGTGTTTTGCAGTTTTCTATTTTATTAAATTAATTCAATTAAACGCGTGAATGTGTGTGCTCGTGAGATAGCGGGCAGTTCATATTTCTCTCTCTTTTTTAGTTTTACTTTTTTTAAAAATTTACACTAATATAAACGTTATGTATTTAAATATAAACAATATTATTATATACTTAATATTTTCAGCATATACTTTATATTTTATGGTTTGATTTAAATTAAATTTTATTATATTGACTAATATTTAAGTACCATAGTTAGGTTTTATGGAATATGAGAATTTAAATATTTAATATTAATGTTTCTTTCTTTTCAAATTGTAAGACAGTTTTTACTTAAATTTTTATTTTTCTATTTTATATTTAAGTTTAATTGATTAAATTTTAAAATTAAAAAATTAAGAATGATTGTAGTGCTAGCACTATCATTTCTCCTATTATATATATAGATATAGATAGATAGATAGATAGATAGATAGATATAGATATAGATAGATAGTAGATATAATAGATATATAGATTAGATAAGATTATTTTTAAAAAATTCATTTATCCTTATAATATTTATTTTCTTGATACTTTTAACAAGTTTGTAAAGTTCTGAAAAGATTTTTTAAGGAATAATTAAATTAGTAATAATGTTCTTCTGATTTATAATTTTTTAAAAGAATATATAACGAAAAGATAAACAACTATAGAACAAAGAAAATAATATTTCATCATAGAAATGAGGTAGAAAAATATGTCATTCTTTTTAGAACTAACTAAAAAGGAAAGCAAGTTAGATAAACTGGAACAAAGGGAGTATTTTTTTCTTTAAGGTTTTTTTATCAGTATTTGATATTTATATTGAATCTGATTAAATTTATATTCATATATTAGGCCTATTTCTAAGGATAGTATTTTCTATAGAATTTTTAAAATACAAAAATCTTAATGATGACCACAAATCACGTCATGGAAAAAGGATTGATTCTACGTATGTCAAATCTCAAGTAAATTTTCACTTATTCGGTACAAATTAGTACATCTAATACAAAAAAATTTGTGCTACTTAAAAAAAATAATAGAGATAATTAAGTTTGGAAATTAATAAATCATTATATGTATTTTGTTAATAGTTTCTTTTTTCTTCTATTAATATATAATTAATCTATTGTAGCAGATTAATCATATTTTTATGAGGTTATTAATTAATGCTTATTATGGAGTTTTAATTTCATGTGATCATGGGATGAATTTAAGTTTTATGCATTGATAATATAAGAAAATGCCTTTATTTTTAATTTTATTTTGTGTTGGATTATCTGATCAAAATCGATAATAATTAAATTGATAAATATATATTATATTATATTTAAAGTAATCTAATAATCAATTAAATTGATTTGATTTTAGACATGAGAAGGAAAACACTTTTGGGGGCTGAGGTACTCTTTTGGATGGTTTAACGCGACTAGCTGACCACGAAACAAAGATATGAACTGGGTAAATAGAAATGGAAAAGAGTTTTTTCTATTTCATCCAAATTAGTGGCTTTTTCTACATCCATATGATCTATTAAAGTAGATCAGTATTGACCATATAATAAAAGCAGATCTTAGTCCATGGAGTCCCAAGGAGGTAAGAACTCTAACCTTTCTGATGCTTCTTCAGCCAAATACGATATACAACTGGAACCTGCACTATGGTGGGCCGGGAATGCCGGACTTATCAATCTATCTGGTAAACTACTAGGGGCTCATGTAGCCCATGCTGAAAAAATCGTATTCTGGACCGGAGCAATGAACTTATAGTAGTTGTTAATACGAATAAGAGAAAGTCTGTCATAGCCATTTATGTCATTCAATGTACTCTACGAATAGAGGAATACAAAGAGTTCAACATAGTAAATAAAAAATAGAAAGATTTCGTTAAAATTGTTCACTTTGGAAATTTCCCTAGCTAGTTTAAAACTTTTAGATACCAATTTCATTCGTGTTCGCAACTTAGAAGAGAAAAAGAAAAAGTTAAAACTAAAAATTCTCTCTCTTTCTGGTAATGGAAAGCACTGTTGAAACAAAAGAAAAGCCACCGAAGCCATCCAAATCGCCGGATCCATCGGCCAATAACCATCAAAGAAATAGATAGTCATCCTTTAGGGATATCTTAATGGAAACGACCAACACTCTCAGCCAAGTGTATAAAGAGTCACATGGCAATGACATGAAACTAGATACATGTAAAAACATTGAACAATGAGAAGGATGTCATATATCTCTCAAAAGAGGAGCTCCACCGGATCTATTAGCCTTAGAGAAACTATGTCATAATTAAGGTTTTTGGAAGAACCTGAGGGGGGTCCGGGCTGTTACAGTTCTTTATATCTATCTTAAGCAAAAACTCCAAGACTTGTGGAAACCATCCAAACAAGTCACACTAATTGACTTGGGCAATGACTACCATGTAGTCAAATTCCAATCGTAGGCTAACAAGAACAAGGTTTTACATGAGGGGCCTTGGTTTGTCGCGGGAAACTTCGTGTCCGTAAGGAAATGGGAGCCAAATTTTGTGCCTAACGAGGAAATCATTACTCGTACTGCTATTTGGGCAAGATTACCCCAACTACCTACAGAATTCTATGACAAAGAAATATTGGAAAAGGAGGGTGAGAAATTGGGGACACTCTAAAAATTGATGTTTGTACATTTGATACTTTGAGGGGAAGGTATGCGAGGATCTGCATACAGGTGGCCACCAGTACACCGATAAAGAGTAAAATAACAATTGGTGCACATCAACAAAGAATATTACACAAGGGCGATGGCATCCTATGTACAAGTTGTGGAAAAGTGGGACACACCAAAGGAACTTGTGTGAAAATTCCCTTGCAGGACATACCTCAAAGCCAACCAACACACACCACACAAGCGAACAACGCCGACACTGGATGCCAACAACCATCAGAAGAGAGCTGGGAGGTAGTGACATTCCCCAAGAGGCGCAAGCCAACCAAAAAGAAAGCCCAACTCCAGGCCCAAACATCCATACCCGGCGCACAAGGGACGTTTGGTCGACCAAGCCCCAAGACGGATGGGCTGTAACAAGAGAGCTAGGCCCAAATAGCTAAAACCCAAAAAAGAGCCCAACAAGGGAAAGGAATTGCACCAGCGAGACATTTGGCTTCAACCCCTAAGATCAGCACGCGTGACATGCGGTCGCACGTCATACGAGACACCTACGCACCTAACCCTTTTTTAATATCAAGTAATGGCATTAAAAGCCATGTCGCCCCTCCATTCAATGCCACATCTCCCCCTAAAGATATTTCACACAACATCCAAGGTGAATCTGGGGAAATTAATATGCATGTCTCAAAAAGTGATCCAACACGCATTTAATTGGGCCCACTGAAATTAAAGCTAAGAATTCAAAGAGTGACTGGATCCTATAAGGTGGAATTGAGATAGGCTGGGTATCAGGAAGAACATAAATCCCGAAATCAATCTCCCTATCAGGAGGGACTCCGGGCAAATCCTCAGGAAACACTTCTGGAAACTCATTCACGATCGGGACTGACACGAGAGTTGGGAGCTCAACATCATCAGTTTTAACCCTCAAAAGATGGTAAATACACCCCTTATCAATCATCTTTCTAGCTCTAATGTATGAGATAAACTTTCCTTTAGGTTCTATGAAATCACCTTTCCACTATAGAACAAGTTCATTTGGAAATTGGAACTTAACGGTTCGACTCTACAATCAATGGAGGCATAACAAGCACGGAGCCAATAAATGCCAAGGATCAAACCAAACTCAGTCATATATAACTCAATTAGATCAATGATAGTATCCTTATGATGGATGGACATTACACAAGCTCTATAGACTCTCTCAGCTCGAATAGACTTACCCACGGGAGTAGAAACATCAAAAGGTTCAAGAAGACTCTCAGAGGTTCTACCAAATCTACTTGCTACATAAAGAGTTACAAAAGATATGTCGTACCAGGATCTATCAACACATAACAATCAATAGAAAAGACTCGAATCATACCCATCACAATGTTTGGGGAGTTCTTCTGATCATGTCGACTGCCCACGGCATACAAACGGTTTGTAGTTCCGCTTGTGCCTGAAGTGGTAACTCTCTGATTCCCCTTAGCTAGCGGTGCTGGTGCAAAAGATTGAGCCCGGTCAGCTCGCTTTGGATAATCTCTCTGATAGTGTCCCACTTGACCACACCAGAAGTATGTATCAGTCCCCTCATGACACCTACCCAAGTGTATCTTACCACATGTACCACATAGTGGCTTTCCTCGTAAACCTTGAGCCACACTAGCTTGTGACTAAGACCTACGGGCTCTAACATTCTGAGACTTTTGATCATTTCTGACTCCAGGTGTAGGTGCACTAGCAAATGATGGTGCTGGAATTCGATTTCCATTGCCTATCTTCCCAACCCCATGGCTGGATGTTTTAGCTTACTTACTTCTGAATTCCTTCTTCCTCTGTTGTCTCTTCATCATCCTGTTACACAAAGGTCATCAATCTCCCAATATCAATGTCACTCACGAGCATAGCTCCCCTCCTATCTCTCTTTGACCCTCTATTCAACCCATCCACATACATCTCATCCTCTCCCTCATGTCAATAACCATATCCGGAGCATAGCGGGATAATTGTGTGAACTTCAGCCCATAATCTTGTACAATCAAAGAGCCCTGTTTTAAGTTCAAAAACTCCCTCACCTTCGCCTCTCTCCTCTCCCTTGGGAAGAAACGGCCCAAGAAAGCTTTCTCGAACAAAGCCCAAGTCATCACGGGGGCATTCTCCCCTCTACCCTTCTTCCACTGGTCATACTATAATATAGCCACCCCTTTTAGTTGATAAGCAGCCAGCTCAACTCCGTCAGCATCTGCCATATACATCACTTGGAACACTTTCTGAAGCTCCTCCACATCAGGATCCTCAGTGGATGCAAACCCTGTGAATTCAGGTAGATTCATCCTAAAAAATTCTCGGATTCTAGAAGTATCATGGGCATCCTGTGGCCGCTCCTGGTCTCGCAGCAGGTGCTGTGACAGCCTGGGATAGAGTTTCGATAGCCTGGCGAAGTTCAGCATTAGAGACCTCATCTTGCGGGGGCTACGCAACAGAGACAACTTGATCCACGAGCACCTCATGTCCTTGAGGCTCAGGTGGATTGACATTTTCTCTGGCGGGATGCCCTCTACCTCTGACTGCTCTCTTGGGAGGCATGATCACAATTCTACAACGCTCAAAGCATGAATTAGAATAGAACTTTCATAGGGTATAACTCTATAGCACGATTTAGAATATGAATGAAGGGAAACAATTCTTAATGCCCTATAGCCTCCTGTTTATCAAGTGTGGTCGACAACACACCTATAAACAAGACTCTACTATACATGGCTTCATAGACTCCCTAGGACACTTTAACTCGTGCTTTGATACCAAGTTTATCACTCCCCGGGAGGGGACCCAATACGTGGCCGGCATCCAGAGTCTATTGCTAGTTCCCAAGTGAACCACCTGGCCTCATATATTTGTCCATTCACACATTCTACAAATCAGCAGAAGACATAAAGAATGAATGGGCATGTCTAATCATCTAGTCTCAAATAATAATATTATGAAAGGCTAATAGAAAGAAACCAGCTCGCAAGTTCCAACATCAACATCCGACTCTAGTCTATAAAGCATCTATCACTATTAGGTGGTGCCAATGACAGACCCATTGCTACCTCAATCAAAATAAAAAGATAAAGAAAAATTAACTCTAAAGCATGATGGAAATAATGTAATGAATCCTCCGAAGTAGGGGAGACTCACCAATCTGCTGAACACTCGAAGGTCCTCAATGATGCGCCTGCTAATGACCTCTATCCTGTGTATCTACATCATAATATGATGCAGTCCAAAAGGGGACGTCAACACTTGGAATGTTCTGGTATGTAAAATAGTTGAGTGAAATCGAAACAGGTAGAATAATATAGAAACAACAATCCACATTAATATAGAAATCAATCAGTATGTCAAATGTATATCTAAAGAAAGAATAAACAGTAGACAAGTGACCCATCAACTCATTAACCATATCAAACTCATCTCATAAGGACTCATCTCACCTCATCTCATCTCAACTCGTCTCATTATCTCATATCATTTCATCTCGACTCAGATTACTCAGTTTGGGAACTTTCTGGGAGTTTCTCTTAACCAACAACAACCACTTATGAGTAAGGGGTTGTACAACAATCACGCTGATGTTGCCACAGCCATTCCGTACTTGCCATGTATGGAACGAATATGATCCACAAGGAATCTGAACTCAGCAATCCTCTATTGATTTCAGGGATGTAAACTCGATAGGGGACCATGAGATGTAATGGTTCAATCCTCTCTTACGCTGGGCAGACATAGGTAATGAGTGCAAGTGGGGCTCACTCTTACTCATTTTGGTGCTCGATACTCCTCCCAAGACTCAATGCTCATAAGACTCCTCGTCACCATCTCAAGTAGCCTTATGGAGGCACTCATTGTCTCAATTGGTTTCATGGAGACTCTCATCATCTCAATTAGTCTCATGGATACTCTCACCATCTCATTAACTCAAACTCAAGGGTCCTCTATTATTTCAGGGACTTTAACTCATCTCAATTAACTCAAACTCAAATGTCCTCTATTATTTCAGGGACTTTAACTCATCTCAATTAACTCAATTCTCATTTAAGAACTCAAGGACTCAGATAATCAATTAGAAGAAGTTGTTTAGACATAACATCAAGAACTCTATTATGAAGACTCATAGGATCATCAAGCTCTAAATAACTCCACCTCATACTCACATCAAGGTTTCCATCAACATACTCATGTCAAGGCTCTAGACTATTGAGGAAAAATATAAGTGTGGGTCCGCGTCGCGGAGCTGTCGCGTACCCTCACTGTTTTGGGTTCGCAATGGGTCCGCGTTGTGGCCCTTTCACACCCTTACTGTTTCTGGTAAATTTTTCGAAAAATATTTTTCGACCCGGTTGCTCTTAAATCGAGTCGAGACTATTTTCTGACTTAATTTTTCGCGCTGATCTCAAATCCGGTCTCAAATTTTTCATCCGTGCTTGGAAAGATGCGTTACACACAGTTTCCATTCTAGGGGTATTTTGGTAATTTTACCGAGTGTTACACACACTGCGGTATTAGTGAAGTTTAAAGTTGTACTAATCTAAATTGCTTACTTTATATTTATTTTATGAGACTTGTTTATGGTTTATGAATATGATAACTTTGAAATCCTATTATGTTATTTATGATTTTTAGATTCTTTTTTTTTGTTCAATTCTGAATCACTTTTAAGTTGATCTTCATATTGAGTTGATAAGAAAATATTTAGAAAATGTATTTTATTTTATTGTTGGTAACTCTTTGAGTTTGATTTGGTTGAGTAAAATATATATTGAATTAAATAACAGGTGGGAAGCTGCAAAAGTAATAATAAGTTGTTAGTTTTTTGTTTCAAAAAAGAGACCTCACGAGGTTGCTTTTTTGTCTTGTATGTTTTGAAAAGGAGAGCTCATGAGTTCTCTATTTATATGAACTAGTATACGTACCCGCACGATGCGCGGTTCATTAAAAAAATTGGTTACGTAAAAAAATTATTTAAAGGACATTTCTATTTCTTAAAATAAAAAAATAGTGTGTAAAGATCCTAATATTATATTTATTTTAACTTCATTATCTTTAAATTTTAGTTTTTTGACTTTTTTCTTATTAAGATTTTAGATATATGATTATATTATCTACGTTTATTTTTGTAATTTAAGGTCTTATCATTCCAAATTTAAATTATACAAATTATGTCAAATAATCATATATGAAATAATTTTAATTTGGAGTTCCATAAAGAGTTCATTCATGTTCAAGTTATTTTTTAATGTTAAAATGTAAAATAATTATTCTTTTTTAACTTATTTAATGCTTTATTCAAAATAATAAGGAGGTAAGATCGTAGTGTCACATTGCAAATAGTCATAATAAACATAAATGTTTTGAGCTTCAATCATTTTTATTTATTATTTAAAATATTAAAGTTTAACATACACACATAAATAGATCTATTTCCAAATCAAAATTCAAAAATATTAACCACAGATAATTAAAAATTATCCTACCAATTTAAGTTTACAAAAAATAACAACATTAAATTTAAACAAATTGAAGATTATGTGAAAGAATCATTCAGAGATACTACATATACAACAAATCAAATATTGTATTTTATTTTATGTTTTTGGAAAAGATCATCAGATGTAGCGGTTAATATTCTGAATAGGGATACTAAATTATTTGTTGCTTACTCAGCATTATTTGTATGAGTCTTTTTGGGACTATTTGAATGAGTTATCTTATGTATATGGGTTTTAAATTGTGGGTAGTTTGAAGATATTTTTGTTTGAGATATTTTATGTAAAATATTATATACCAATTATTTGTCAATCAGTTGTTATTTATAAAAGGGTACCTTCCTTTTATGTGTGTCTTTATATTACGCACCTTTCTTTAGATTTTTTTCCTTACATTTTCTTTTTAGAAGAATTACTTTAGAATATTTATGATAAATTTTAAAATATGTGATTGATCTAAATAGTCTCTTTTATTATATTTTTTTGAATCTTCTTAATTATGTGAATAGTTATTATGTAATAATATCTATCTTTCTTGAATTTTGGAAAAATTCTTTGTCCGTAAATATGTACCTTCTATTTTCCTCTAAGTATTTGTTTCAAGTTTGGTATATAGAGTGATAACAAAGTAAAGATAATAATATAAATAAAACTACTGAAAGTGAAGTTTTGTAACATAATTGACATTTAAAATATTCAAAATCATCAAAATATGGGAACATAATAATATAATAGAAAAGATTCTCAATCTAGAACTGATAAGTGGTAATATAATTGATGATTTTTAATTTTTATGTTTGTCATTTATCAGTTACATGGGAGAGTGTTAGACCCCGTAATTAGCGTAATTGGGGGCGAAGTGCCAACTTGAAAACTTTTGTGAATATTGTGCAAATTAA
>JAPFFP010047273.1:0-10457 GCA_026153255.1 Solanum medicagineum | reverse complement strand
TGACCTTCAGTCCTAGTATCATCAAGTGAAAGTGGGGGAGTGTGATATTTCCAAGACGGCCTTCCGGACTAGATATGGGCATTATGAATTTGTGGTGATATCTTTTGGATTAACCAATGCACCGGCCATTTTTATGGTCCTAATGAATAAGGTCTTCAAACCCTACCTTGAATCTTTTGTTATGGTGTTCATAGATGATATTTTGATCTATTCTTGTGGTGAGGAAGATCATATAGCTCATTTGAAGTTTGTGTGGCAAAGATTTAGGGAGGAGAAATTATACGGTAAATATTAAAAGTGTGAATTTTAGTTGAAGGAGGTTGCTTTCCTAGGGTATGTGGTGTTGGGGGATGGTATAAAGGTGGATCCTAAAAAGACCAATGTGATTAAAAATTGACCTAGACCATTGATCCCATCGAATATTAGGAGTTTCTTGGGCTTAGCGGGCTACTATCGGAGGTTTGTGATTGAGTTCTCCTCTATCGCTTCCCCTATGACAAAGTTGACTCAAAAGAAGGTTATGTTCATGTGGACCGATGAATGCGAAAGGAGGTTCCAAACCTTGAAAGATATGCTTGTTCCCTCTCCTGTCACTACCGGATGGGTTTGAGGGATTTGTTGTGTATTGTAATGCTTCCCAAGTTTGTTTGGGTTTTGTGTTGATGCAAAATGGTAAGGTCATAGCCTATGCTTCCAGACAATTCAAAGTGCATGAAAAGAACTACTCTACCCATGATCTTGAGTTAGCCGCCATTGTGATTGCATTAAAGATTTGATGTCATTACTTGTATGGGGTGCATGTTGATGTATTCACCAATCATAAGAGCATACAATATATCTTCACTCAAAATGATCTTAATTTGAGGTAGAGGAGATGGTTAGAACTTCTTACGGACAATGATATGAGTGTGTATTATCATCCTGGTAAGGCAAATGTAGTGGCAGATGCTCTGAGTAGGGTGTCATGGGTAGTATCACTCATGTGGATGGTGGTGGTAAGGAGATGGCTATTGATGTGCATCGATTTGCTAGATTGGGAGTTAGGTTAGAAGAGGTTGGTGATAGAGGTATTGTTGTTATTGATGATTCTGGATCTTCCTTGGTGGATGAGGTGAAAGAAAAGCAAGATCTTGATTCCTCCTTGTTAGAGTTGAAGGCCTTTATAGAAAAAGGCAAAAGGTGGAGGCTTTCTCCCCAGGGAGATATGGTGCCTTCAAGTACCAAGGTAGGTTGTGTGTGCCTTGTGTTGATAGTTTGAGGTAGAGAATCCTTGAGGAGGACCATAACTCTTCTTATTCTATCCACCCCGATTCCACCAAAATGTATAAAGACTTAAGAGATGTGTATTGGTGGTGGTGGTGGGGGGGTTATGAAAAAGGACATTGCCAAATTCGTTTCCGATTGTCATAGATGTCAACAAGTCAAAGTGGAGCATTAAAGGCCGGATGGCCTAACCCAAGACATTGAGGTCCCTACTTGGAAGTGGGAAGAGATAAATATGGATTTTGTGGTTGGGTTTCCTAAGACTTGAAAGGGTTTTTATTCCATTTAGGTTGTGGTTGATAAGATGACAAAATCGGCTCACTTTCTACTAGTTAAAACCATATATGGGCTTGCCGATTATGCAAGGTTGTACATTCATGACTTGGTAAGGTTTCATGGGGTTCCTTTGTCCATCATATTGGATCGTGGGGTACAATTTACTTCTCACTTTTGGAGGTCCTTTCAAAGAGGTCTTGGTACTAGAGTTAAGCTTTCTATGGCCTTCTACCCTCAAATGGATGGCCAAGTCAAGAGAACCATCCAAACCCTTGAGTATATGCTTAGAACATGTGTGTTGGAGCTTAAAGGTAGTTGGGATGATCATCTTTCGGTGATTGAGTTTGCCTGCAACAATAGTTATCATTCTAGTATCTGTATGGCCCCATTAGATTCTCCCTATAGGAGATGTTGTAGATCACCAGTTGTTTGGTTTGAGGTTGGTGAAGTTGCTTTGTTGGGACTAGATTTGGTTATGGAGGATCTTGAGAAAGTTAGGACAATTAGAGAAAGGTTGAACACGGCCCAAAGTCGCCAAAAGTCCTATGCCGATATGAGGAGTAGGGATCTTGAATTCCAAGTTAGTGATTGGGTTTACTTGAAGGTGTCACGCATTAAGGGTGTGGCCCATTTTGGTAAGAAGGTCAAGTTGAAAACAAGATATGTGGGTCCTTATAGGGTAATGAGAAGGGTTGGCAATATAGCTTATGAGTTGGAATTGCCTAGGGAAATGGATTTGGTTCATCTGGTGTTTTATATGTCCTCATTGAGGAAATGTGTGGGTGATCCAAATGCCATTGTACCTCTTGATGTTGTGGGTGTTGTTTAAGATAATTTGATCTATGAAGAGGTTCCGTTTTCAAATCTTGGATAGGCAAGTGAAGAGATTGAGAAACAAACCCTTAAGGTCCTTCGGAGGAATCAACAAGTTGAAAGTGCTACTAGGGAGACCGAAGCAGACATGCAAAAGCGATATCCTTAAGTTTTCCACCCTACTAAAGCCTAAGGTATTGATTAAAGTCTTTATATGATCTCCAGTCTTAAGTTCAGCTCTCAAGTCATTTCATTCTTTCATGTTTAAATTGACTAAGTTCATGATAATTTTACACTTATGATATGATTTTGTAATGATGTTTAAGGGCATTATTGCATTCTTATGTGGGCTGAAATTGTCATGTTTATGTCTCTCATATACGTCTCTTTGACATTCAGGGACGAATGTTCCCAAGGGGGAGATATTGAAACGACCCCAAAAAGAACCCGAAAATGTGCCTCAGAAGTGCCTAGAATCGTAATTTACATATATCTCAAAAACTCATGCACGATATCAAAAATTTGACTTCATATTCTTGTTCAAGGGGTAATTTTATATGGAAAGTGAGTTCCCCAATTTAAGAGCAAACGATTAGAAATTTCAATTTTCATAATTTTGCTTATCTAGTGTTTGTCCGCAATGGACAGGTATGTGTTGCGGACCAGACGCGGACCTGTGTAAATTTTTCTCAGTTATTTTTCTTGCGGTCCAAGGCTTTTATCTCTTGGACCTTAGTGTTCCCAAATGTGAAAATACGTATACCTAGCCATTTTTCATACTCGTATCATTATAACCATTCCCCGATACTCATCCAAACACTTAACCAAATATTTTACTCCTAAACTCAAGTCTCAAAACCCTCTCCGGAACTAAGGATTTCCTCTCAAGCGTCAAGTCTTCATCTCCAATCTTCATCAAGTTCATCTCCAAAGCTAAGGTATGTGGGTTTATTTCATGGGTTCCTTTTACCCATGATACCCAAGCTCTCCCTTTACTCAAAATTGCATGATTTAAAGTTGAATTATTCATGGGTCTTATCTATAATGGAAATCACTGCGCACTATGTTGAGGTTCATGAAATTGTGAATATGTTACCATGTTTTGGGCTATGAATCTAAGATCTATTGTGAGATTTGATGAAAGGTTTTGATGTATATTTCTTGAGGGTGTTACTACGTATCTATTGAAGGTTTTACATTGAATTTACTAGAATGATTTCACTCTTGAATTGTATAATTTTATACTAGCACTATACACCCTTTAAGTGTTTGATAAAATGTCCGATTATGGCTTATTTAGGAGTTGAGGGCTCAATGCTTGTCTTATTAGTTGAATGACTATATAATGAAAGAATGATGATGAAATGCATGTATGTGTATGATGACTATATGGTGATGAAATGATGATAGAATGATGATGAAATGCATGTATGTTTGTGATGGTTATATGATGATGAAATGAGCATAAAATGATGATGAAATGTATTTATGGATATGACGACTAGATGACGATGAAAGGGATGAATGTATAAATGATATTATTCTATATAGTGTTGACTTGTGACCATGCCCTACTCGGGGGTTGTGCGCCGGGTAACAGCGTTAAGGGGTTCGTACCTTGATAAACTACCGAGGGCTTTGTACTTTGGTCACTAAGGGTGGTAGGGTGCAATGATCCATCAACCTTGTTGGGGGTTTGTACCCATCAAGCTATCAGAGGGTTTGTACTCTGGTCACCACCGGTAGTAAAGTGCGACTGAAATGACCCCAAAAAGTGCCAAAAAATGTGCCTCAGAATGCTTAGAATTTTAATTTCCATATATCTCAAAATCTGTTCGTTATTTTAAAAATCCGAATTCGTATTTGTGATTAGGGGGTCAAAATTAGTTGAAAAAGGGTCTAACCCCGATTTTAGAGCGAAAGATTAGCAATTATGATTTTCAAAAAAATCAATTTCGAGAGATGGTCTGCAACAGCTATGCAACGTGCCACTGTCACGGATTAATTTATCCCAATTTTGTTGTCTCGGTCCAACACTTTTAAGTCTTGGGACTAAGTGTTTCCAAATGTGTTTTTACCTATACTTAGCCTTATTTCACCTTCATATCATCCTAAATATTTCTCAATACTCATCAAAACACTTAGTCATATTTTCACTCCAAAATTTGAGCCTCAAAACCCTCATCTGGAACTAAGGAGTTTCGTCAAGCTTCAAGCCTCCATTTTCAATCTTCACCAAGAACTTCTCAAAAGCCAAGGTATGTGGTGTTGAACCATTGGGTCCTTTCACCCATGGTGCCTAAGCCTTCTTTTTTACTAATATTGTATGATTTAAAATTGATTTTACATATGGGTCTTCTATAAAGAGAAATTTACTGCATAGTGATTTAAGTTCATGAAAGTATGGTTTTTTTAGCATGTTTTGAGCTCTTAATCTTGGATCTAATGTTGGATTTGATGAGGGGTTTTGATGTGAATGTCTTGGGGGTATTGCAAGGTGTTTATTGATGGTTTTACTACAGATTTTCTTGCATGGTTTCATCTCCAAATTTCATGGTCTTTTACCTCCATTACACACCCCAAGGTGCTTGATAAAATGTCCGGTTATGATTTCTTGAGGAAATGAAGGTCCAAAACATGAGATATGATATGAATGTTGCTATGATGATGAAATAAGCTTATGTATACAATTATTACTATATGAATTGTTGCACTTAAACATATGATAAATGCTATATAAAGTGTTGCATTAGACCATACCCGATCTGGGGGGACGAGATCCCGGGTAAGCATGTTGGGGATTTATACCCATCAACCATGCGAGGGATTTATACTTCGTCATCGTGTTGATAAGATATGATTATCATCAACCATGTGAGGAGTTTATACCACACAACCTCTAAGGAGTTTATACCTTAAATAGCTAGCTTGGTCGCTTTTACACATAGTATTTGATATGAGCATGAGCTACTTAAGCATGTTTCAAGTACGCACTGAACATACATGTCATATTGTTATACTATGCGTATTCTATAATGTATGAATTTTGAGTATGATGTCTATCTATTATTGCATTGCATCCCACATACTTAGTACATTTAAACGTACTAATGCATACTCATGCCTGCATGATATTACCATGTAGGAACCAGTGCTCAAGTTGACCATCCTCCTCCTCTACGTGGCTAGATTAGTTCTATTCAAAGCTAGTTGGTGAGTCCTTCACTTCGGGGACCTTAGTCTATGTTGTCATTATCTATGTATTGAGACACTTTCTTATGTTCTATTATGACTATGATGATAAGCTCGATTACTTTGTCTTTGCCCCCACTCTATCTATGTATTTAGAGGTGTTTGTTGGACAAGTTATGTATCTATGTTATGAGCTATGACTCGTTGGCCCTTGTTGATGATGTTTTGCAAGCTATGCCTTAGCCCCCCCTTTGTCCCTTAATCTTATTTTATGTCTTTTACATGCTTCCACGACCAATGATGTGTAATGATAAGTTGAGAGGCTTGATTAGGGTTCTTTCAGGTTCCCCATTCGTCGTGTCACGTCTAGCCCCTGGGCTTGGTCGTGACAACGATTATCCATAAACCATGTTGGGGGTTTGTACCCATCAACCTTGTTGGGGGGCTTGTACTCTATCAACCATGTTGGGGCTTTATACCCATCTACCGCTTGGGGGGTTTGTACCTCAACAACCTCATGAAGGGGTTCGTACACCATGCGCCTCTCCAAGTGGGTGATAGGCCTTGGATTGCACTGAGAAATGGTCACTCCCTCCACATACGTTATGTTCTATGAAAGTATGATTTAACCCAAGCATCTTCCATTCATGTCATATTGCCATATGCTCATCTATTGTCTAATTAAGCATTTTGATTATGATGGCTATCTCTTGTTGCATTGCATCCTATATACTTTGTATATTCAAATGTACTAATGCATAATCTGGGTACATGATATCACAATGTAGGAACCGGTGTACTGCTTGATCGCCTTCCTCCTCCACGTGGCTAGTACGACTTCTATTAAGCTTTTTGGTGAGTCCTCCATTCGGGTGACGTTACATATGATCTCTTCCTATGTATTAAGACTTTCTCTTTTTGATTTATGTATTGACTTTAAGGGTGAGCCCGGTTGCCTTGTCTTGGCCCCCACTCTTATCCATGTAGTGGAGGTGTTGTTGGACATGTTATGTATCTATGCTATGAGCTTGACTATTTTCTCTTGATATTTATGATATGGAGGTTTAACCTTAGTACCAATTCCTCGTGTATACATTTATCTTTCATTGTCATTCTAATTGCTTCCGTGATCAAGGATGTGTAATGATATGCTATGAGGCTTGTTTGGGGTATCTTCGGGTTCCCCATTTGCCAGTCACATCTAGGCCCTAGGCTTAGGTCATGACGGCCCAAGATGAGTTCTGAGATGCTATTACAATGTTGTCTCATGCTATGACAACTCAAATCAACCAAGGGGCCTAAGCCCCTCATGCTCCTACTCCAGCTTTTAGGGTGAGGGATTTCACTAGAATGGACCCACTGGAGATCCATGGATCCAAGACAGATAGGGACCCCCAAGAGTTCATAGATGAGGTGTACAAGGTGTTATCTATCATGGGGGTCAATTCAGAGGAAAAGGCGGAGTTGGCGGCCTACTAACTCAAAGGGGTGGATTAAATTTGGTTTACACAATGGGAGATGGGGAAGGGGAATGATGATGCTATCTCTTGGGAAGAGTTCAAAGCCACATTCCTCAACATGTTCTTTCCTATCGAGCTATGGGAGGCTAAGATGATGGAGTTTATAAACCTTAAGCAAGGTTCCATGAGTGTGAGGTAGTATTCCCTCAAGTTTAACCAACTTTCCAAGTATGCTCCACAATTGGTTGACGAGCTTAGATCAAGGATGAACAAATTTGTGTCGGGAGTGTCCGACTTGGTAAATGAGTAGTGTCGTACTACCATGCTAGTAGGTGGTATGGATTTGTCCCACCTCATGACATATGCCGAGCAACTAGAGAGGGAAAAACTTAGAATAAGAAGAAGTGGTGAGTCCAAGAGGGATCATTTTGAATGCGGTTTCCAAGGATCTAAGGGTGGCCGGTTTCAGAAAGGCCACAAGTTCCATGGCCAAGGGTTATCCAATGCTCCTACCAAGAGTTTTACCTATGAAGGGTTCCTAACAAAAGATTGCAAGGTGGTAATGGAGGAATGACAAAACCTAGAAGCCCAAGGTGTGAAAAGAATCATAGTGGTTCATGTTTGAGGAATTCTAATGCTTGTTTTGGTTGTGACGAGATGGGTCACAAAGTTTTTAATTGTCCTCATGCTCTGTACAAAGGTATAGATGGTCTTCCACAAGGCCAAGGTGCAAATGTGGGTCAAAAGGGAAGTGGAGGCCAACAAGGGGGTGCTCCAAGGAAAAATAGATTCTATGCTTTTCAAGGGAGACAAGGGGTAGATGAGGTGCCCGATGTGGTCCCTGTTATTTTAAGGGTTTTTGACTTTGATGTGTATGCATTGATAGACCCAGGTGCCACTCTTTCTTTTATTACTCCTTTTGTTGCCAACAAGCTTCATGTTAGTCTCGAATTGTTGTGTGAACCTTATGAAGTGTCTATCCCCATTAGTGAGTCCATTGTTGCTAAAATAGTCCATTGGGGGTTTTACTACATGTTGGTGGGTTGATTTGCATTAAGTTTCCTAATGTTATTTCACTCTAGAATTGCATGATTTTGAACTAGTATCATGAACCCACCATGTGTTTTATAAAATGTCAAATCAAGAATTCTCAAGTTATTAATGATCTATTTCATGATTTACAAGTCAAGTGCCTAAATGATGATTAAGGGATTTCATGTATGTGTTGAATTCATGAAAAGAACAAGTATTAAGTTAGGCCCTATTTCAAGATTTTTACCTCTTGTGAACCATTCATGGTAAAACAAGGGTTCATGTATGATTATGATCTACTCTCATATTTCAAGTTAGGATCACCATTAGAGGGGTCAATCATGTTAATGAGCTATTCATGTTATGATTAAAGTATGAGAATTTCGTGTATTCCATGGGATTAGACTTAGTACCGACGGATTGGATGTCGACATGGACTATCTTCAAGGGTCCATAATCCTTTCCTCAAACTATGTGCCAACGTAGAATTATATTTTACCCTTGCTATACTAATGGATCCATTTAGTGTACTTTATCATAAAATCCACTCTGAAATGGGACGAGTTCCCGTAAGGAGGGTTACTTCTCCAAAATGGGATGGTCTCCCATAAGGTGAAGTATGGCTTACCTTGGAAAGTAGACCACCTCTTTACCGTGAGGGATAATCATCGAGATTCTAAGTTTTAGCTCGTTTGGTCTTACTTTTGTCGGTTAGGGTCTTTTCCCACACATGTATTATGTTCTATGCAAGTTGAATGATTTACAAACATGTTTTACTTCAAGCATTGATCATGTATGCCATGTTGAGATTACACTTATCTATTGCTTATTATTATGCATTTTGACTATATTGGACTGTGTCTTGTTGTACTGCATCCTACATACTTAGTACATTCAAACGTACAAATACATACTCTATGCCTACATGATATTACCATGTAGGGACCGGAGGACCATTTGATCATCCTCCATGTGGCTACTACGATCCCTTGAAGCAAGCTTTGGTGGGTCCTCAAGTCTGAGGCACTATCTTTATTACTCTTGTTATTTTGAGAGTTCTTTATGTTGAACATTTACTACTATTAGGGTGAGCCTGGAAAGGGTCTTGGCCCCTGCTCCGTTCCATGTTAGAGGTGTTGTTGGCTATTTTGATGTACTTATAGTATGATCTTGACTCTTTTATGTTTTAATGATTAACAAAGACTTCCTTAGTCCCGCTTCGCTTTTTATTATATCTCTTTTTGTTGTTTACTTTGCTTCTGCAACCAAGATTATGTGATCGATATGCTAAGAGGCTTGTTTGGGTTCCTTCGGGTTCCCATTCGCTATGTCACATTTAGGCCCTAGGCTTGGGTCATGACAATGTATTAGTACGTTTGAATTTACTTAGTAAGCGGGGTGCAATGCAACAAAGACATAAGCAAATATATTCAAAATGCATAATCATAATCAATGGATATATAATATCAATATGACATGCATGATCAATGCTTTAATAAAAACATGCTTGTAAAACATTCAACTTACATAGTATATCATACATATGTGGGAAGAGACCTCAACCGACATAGACCAAGTAGCGACAACTAGGAATACAAGGCTTGTCAACCCCTCTGTACAGGTGACAAGGCATGACACCTCCAGCGAAATGTGGTCTACTTGCCAAGGCAAACCAAATATGATAAACATGATAATGTGCACTAGATGGACCTACTAGTATTGCAAGGCTAATAAATAATCCTATGGTGACACATAGTTTAGAGACTAAAGACTTTATGTAAGGACCCTTTGAGTTGAGCTCACATCTTAAGCCTCAATTGGCGCTAAGTCTACTCCCACAGAATACTTAAAATAATCATAACTTTAATAACTTGTAAGAAGAATGATACAAAACATGAGTATCTCTTAACATACTTGACCTCTACTAGTGAGTCTAACTTGAACGTGAGAGCAGATAATAATCATATAAGAACCCTTGCTTTAACATGAAATGGCTCACAAGCTGTAAAAATCATGAAAATAGGGCTCAACTTGTTACTTGTAAAATCATGGATACTTTTTATGAATTGAATATATTCGTGAAAGCCCTTAATCATCATGAAGTCACTTGACTTGTAGATGATGTAATAGTTCATCAACAACTTGAGAATTCTTGTAATTGTAATTTCCTCAAACACATGGTGGGTTCATGATACTTGTTCAAAATTATGCAACTCAAGAATATAACAAGGAGAGTAAAATCCATTTAAAATCAACCCACCAATATTTTAGTAAAACCCTCACTTAGGGTATGTTGAAATTCATCACAAAGCTCATAATATTTCATAGTTTCATAGCTCAAATCATGCATAGTCTCAATAGACAGAATCAATTCATAGAATAAGAATAAGATAAGTGTTCATGCATAATCAATCAATACTT
>JAPFFP010047272.1:0-10458 GCA_026153255.1 Solanum medicagineum | reverse complement strand
CTCAAATATAGTCGGATTTTTTTCGTCAATACCAAACCAAATCAAACTAACCCACTAATCGGATTTTTTTTCGGATTGACTCGGTTTGTTTGTTTGGTGCGGTTTGCGGTTTGGTTCTGTACACCCCTAACGCCTGGTAGGATTTTATGGGTCAAGGAACAGGAAACAGACAATTTCAACAGTTTTATATAGGTTTTAGCCCACAGATTCTGGCGCTGCAGGGCTCGGGGGCAACTTTTTAAAAAAAATCATACGAGTGGGTCCGCAACGAGCACGATAAGAGGACCAGGTGGCCCAATGGCGGCAGGGGACACTTGGTAGGATTTTATGGGCCAAGGAATACGAAACAAGTAATTTCGGCAGTTTTCTATAGGTGTTAGCCCACGTATTCTGGCGCTACATGGGGTTCCAGCGCAACATTCTTGAAAAATTATACGAGTGGGTCCGCAATGAGCTCAGCAAGAGTCCTAGGTGGCCCGACAACGTTGGCGGAAGCCTAGTGGGATTTTATTGACCAAGGAACAGGAAAAAAGTGATTTTGGCAATTTTCTGTGGGTGTTAGCCCACGGATTGTGGCGCTGCATGGGGCTCCAGCGCAACATTCCCAAAAAATCATACGGTTGGGTCCGCAACAAGCTCGACAAGAGGTCCAGGTGGCCCGGCGGCATTGGCGAAGGCCTGGTAAGATTTTATGGGCAAGGAATAGGAAACAGGCGATTTCGACAGTTTTCCGTAGGTGTTAGCCCACGAATTCTGGCGCTACATGGGGCTCCGACGCAACGTTCTCGACAAATCATACGAGTGGGTCTACAACGAGCACGGCAAGAGGCACAGGTGGCCCGGCAGCGTTGCGGAGGCCTGGTAGGATTTTATGGGCCAAGGAACAGGAAACAAGCGATTTCAGCAGTTTTCCGTGGGTGTTAGCCCTCGGATTCTGGCGCTGCATGGGCCTTCGACGCAACATTCTCAAAAAATCATATGAGTGGGTCTGCAACGAGCCCGGCAAGAAGACCAGGTGGCCCGAAAGCGCTAGCGGAGACCTGGTAGGATTTTATAGGCCAAGGAACAAGAAACAGGCGATTTCGGTAGTTTTCCATGGGTGTAACATCCACAGGTTCTAGCGCTGCATGGGGCTCCGGCACAATATTCATGAAAAATCATACGAGAGGCTCCGCAATGATTCTGGCAAGAGACCCAGGTAGCCCGGGCGGTGTTGGCGGAGGCCTGGTAGAATTTTATGGGCCAAGAAAAAGGAAACAGATGATTTCGACAGTTTTTCGTGGGTGTTATCCCACGGATTCTGATGTTGTATGGGGCTTCGGTGAAACATTCTCAAAAGTTCATATGAGTGGGTCTGTAACAAGCCAGACAAGAGGCCAAGGTGGCCTGGTGGCATTGGTGGAGGCCTAATAGGATTTTAGGGGTTAAGGAACAAGAAACAGGCGATTTCGACAGTTTTCTATGAATGTTAGCCCATGGATTCTGGCGCTCATGGGGCTCCAACGCAACATTCTCGAAAAATCAGAGGAGTGAGTCCGCAATGAACCCAGCAAGAGGCCCAAGTGGGCCGACAGCGTTGGCAGAGACCTGGTAGATTTATGGGCCATGGAACAGGAAACAAGAGATTTCGGCAGTTTTTCGTGGGTGTTAGCCCACGGATTCTGGCGCTGCATGGGGCTCTGGCACAACATTCTTGAAAACTCATACGAGTGAGTCCACAATGAGGCAGATAAGAAGCTTAGGTAGCCCGACGGCGTTGGCGGAGGCCTGGTAGTATTTTGTGGGTCAAGGAACAGGAAATATGAGATTTCGACAGTTTTCAGTGGGTGTTAGCCCACGGATTTGGGCGTTGCATGGGGTTCCGGCGCAATATTCCCAAAAAATCATATGAGTGGATTCGCAACGAGCCCAATAAGAGGTCCAGGTGGCTCGACGGTGTTGGCAGAGGCTTGGTAGAATTTTATGGGCCAAGGAACAGGAAACAGACGATTTCTGCAGTTTACCGTGGATGTTAGCCCACGGATTCTGACGCTGCATGGGGCTTTGGCCCATGGTACCCGAAAACTCATACGAGTGGGTCAACAACGAGCCCGGCAAGAGGCCCTAGTGGCCCGGCGGCGTAGGCGAAGGCTTGGTAGGATTTTATGGGCCAAGGAATAGGAAACAGGCGATTTCGGCAGTTTTTTGTGGGTGTTAGCCCACGGATTCTTGCGCTACATGGAGCTCCGGTGCAGCACTTCCGAAAAATCATACGAGTGCGTTCGCAACGAGCCTGGGAAGAGATCCAGGAGGCCCAACGGCATTGGCGGAGGCGTGGTAGGATTTTAATGGGCTAAGGAACATGAAACAGGCGATTTTGGTAGTTTTTCTTGGGTGTTAGCCTATGGATTCTAGCGCTAAATGGGGCTCCGACATGAAATTCTCAAAAAATCATACGAGTGCGTCTGCAACGAGCCCGGCAAAAGGCCCAAGTGGCCTATCGATGTTGACGCAGGACAGATAGGATTTTATGGTCCAAAGAACAAGAACAGGCAATTTCGGCAGTTTTTCGTGGGTGTTAGCCCACTGATTATGGCACTGCATGGGGCTCCGGCGCAACATTGCAAAAAAATCATACGAGTGGGTCCACAACGAGCCCGACAAGAGCCCAAGTAGCCCAACGGCTTTGGTGATGCCTGATAGGATTTTATGGGATAAGGAATAGGAAATAAGCGATTTCGACAGTTTTTCGTGGATGTTAGCCCATGGATTCTGGCGCTGCATGGGGCTCCGACGCAACATTCTCGAAAAATCAAATGAGTGGGTTCACGACAAACCAAGCAAGTGGCCCAGCAATGTTGGCGGAGGTCTAGTATGATTTTACGGGCCAAGGAACAGGAAACAGTCAATTTGGGTAGTTTTCTGTGGGTGTTAGCCCACAGATTCGGGCACTACATAGGGCTCCGGCGCAACATTTCTGAAAAATCATACGAGTGGGTCCGCAACGAGCCCGGCAAGAGGCCTAGGTGGCCCGGCGGTGTTGGTGGAGGCCTGGTATGATTTTATGGGTCAATGAACAAGAAACAAATGATTTCGGTGGTTTTCCGTGTGTGTTACCCACAGATTCTGGCGCTACATGGGCTCCGGCCCGTGATGCCCGAAAAATCATATGAGTGGGTCCGCAACAAGCTTAGAAAGAGGCCAAAGTGGCCTGGCGGCGTTGGTGGAGGCCTGGCAGGATTTTATGGGCCAAGAAACAGGAAATAAGTGATCTCGGTAGTTTTCCGTGGATGTTAGCCTACGGATTTTGGTGCTGCATGGGGCTCAGGTGCAATATTCTCGAAAAATCAAATGGGTGGGTCCGCAACGAATCGAGTAAGAGGCCTTGGTGGCCCGACAACGTTGGTGGAGGCCTGGTAGGATTTTATGGGCCAAGGAACATGAAACAAACAATTTCAACAGTTTTTCATGGATGTTAGCCCACGAATTCTGGCGCTGCATGGGGATCTGGCGCAACATTCCCAAAAAATCATATGAACGAATTCGCAACGAGCCGGCAAAAGGCCCAGGTGGCCCGACGGCTCGGCGGCGATGGCGGAGGCCAGGTAGTATTTTATGGAACAAGGACTGAAAATTGGTGATTTCAACAGTTTTCAGTGGATGTTAGCCCACGGATGCGGGCGCAGCTTGGGGCTCCGGCGCAACATTCCCAAAATATAATACGACTGGATCTGCAACGAGCCCGGCAAGAGGCCCAGGTGGCCCGGCGGCATTAGTGGAGGCCTTGTAGGATTTTATGGGCCAAGGAACAGGAAATAGGCGATTTTGGTAGTTTCCTGTGGGTGTTAGCCCATGTATTCTCGCGCTGCATGGGGCTCCGGCGCAACATTCATAAAAAATCATACGAGTGGGTCCGCAACGAGCCCAGAGAGAGGTCCAGGTAGCTGGGGTGGCACTGGCGGAGGCCTGGTAGGATTTTATGTGCCAAGGAAAAGGAAACAGACAATTTCGACTGTTTTTCGTGGGTGTTAGATCACGAATTCTGGCGCTGCACGGGGCTCAGGCGCAACATTCTCTAAAAATCAAACGAGTGGATCCGAAATGGACTTGGCAAGAGGCCCATTTGGCACGACATCGTTGGCGGAGGCCTAGTAGAATTTTATGGGCCAAGGAACAGGAAACAAGCGATTTCGGTAATTTTTCGTGGGTATTAGCCCACGGATTCTAACATTGCATGGGGCTGTGGCGCAATCCCAAAAATATCTTACGAGTGGGTCTGCAACAAGCCCAACAAAATGCCAGGTGGCCTGGCAGCGTTGGCAGAGGCCTTGTAGGATTTTATGGCCAAGGAACATGAAACAGGCGATTTCAGCAGTTTTCCGTGGGTGTTAGCCCACGGATTCTGGCACTGCATGGGGCTCCGGTGCAATATTCCCGAAAAATTATACGAGTGGGTCCATAATGATCCCGAGCAGAGGCCCAGGTGGCCCGACAACGTCGGCGGAGACCTGGTAGGATTTTATGGGCCAAGGAACAGGAAACAGGCAATTTCTACAGTTTTCAGTGGGTGTTAGCCCACGGATTCGGGCACTGCATAGGGCTCCGGCACAACATTCTCGAATAATTATACGAGTGGGTCTACAACGAGCCCGACAAGAGGCTCTGGTGGCCCGGCGGCGTTGGCGGAGGTCTTGTAGGAGTTTATGGGCCAAGAAACAGGAAACAAACAATTTCGATAGTTTTCCATGGGTGTTAGCCCACGGATTCTTGCGCTGCATGAGGCTCTGGCACAACATTCTAAAAAAATCATATGAGCAGTCCGCAATGAGCCCGGCAAGAGGCTCCGGTAGCCCGGCGGCATTAGTGGAGTCCTATAGGATTTTATGGGCCAAAAAACAAGAAACAAGCGATTTCGGCAGTATTCCGTGGGTGTTAGCGCACAGATTCTTGCGTTACATGGGGCTCCAGCCCATGGTGCCCGAAAAATCATATGAGTCGGTCCACAACGATCCCGGCAAGAGGCCCAGGTGGCCCGGCAGCGGTGGCAGTGGCCTAGTAGGATTTTATGGGCCAAGGAACGGAAAATAAGCGATTTCGACAGTTTTTCGTAGATGTTAGCCCACGGATTCTGGCGCTGCATAGGGCTTCGGTGCAATATTCCCGAAAAATCATTCGAGTGGGTCGACAACGAGCCCGGAAAAAGGCCCAGGTGGCCCGGTGGCGGTGGCGATGTCTAGAAGGATTTTATAGGCCAAGGAACAGGAAACAAGCGATTTCGGCAGTTTTCGGCTGGTGTTAACCCACGGATTCTAGCGCTGCTAGGGCTCCGACGCAACATCCCCAAAAAATCATATTAGTGGGTCTGTGAAAAGCTCGAAAAGTGGCCCAGGTGGCCCAACGGTATTGGCGGAGTCCTAATAAGATTTTATGGGCCAAAGAATAGAAAACAGGCGATTTCGGCAATTTTTCGTGGGTGTTAGCGCACAGATTCTGGCGCTGCATGGGGCTACAGCCATGGTGCCCGAAAAATCCTACGAGTGGGTATGCAACGAGCCCGGCAAGAGGCCCAGATGGCCCGGCGTCTTTGGTAGAGGCCTGGTAGGATTTTAAGAGCTAAGGAATAGGAAACAGGCGATTTCAGTAGTTTTCCGTGGGTATTTACCCATGGATTCTGGTGCTGCATAGGGTTCCGGTGCAACATTCTAAAAAAATCATATTAGTGGATCCGCAATGAGCTCGGCAAGAGGCCCAGGTTGCCAAGCGGTGTTGGTCGAGTCCTGGTAGAATTTTATGGGCCAAGGAAAACGAACCAGGCGATTTCAGCAGTTTTCTGTGGGTGTTAGCCCACGTATTCTGGCACTGCATGGGCTTCGGCCCATGATGTTCGAAAAATTATACGAGTGGGTCCACAACGAGCCTGGCAAGAGGCCTAGGTGGCCCACCGACATTAGCGGAGGCCTGGTAGGATTTTATAGGCCAAGGAACAGGAAACAGGTGACTTCGACAGCATTCCGTGGGTGTTAGCCCACGAATTCTCGCGATGCATGGAGCTACGGCGGAACATTCCCGAAAAATCATATGTGCGGGTCAGCAACGAGCCCAGCAAGAGGCCCAAGTCTCTTGACAGCTTTGGCGGAGACCTAGCAGGATTTTAAGGGCCAAGGAACAGGAAACAGGCGATTTTGACAGTTTTTCCATGGGTGTGAGCCACGAATTCTGGCGTTGGATGGGGATCCAGCCCATGGTGCCCAAAAAATTATACAAATGGTTACACAACGATCCCGGCAAAAGGCTTGGCTATCCCGGCAGCGTTGGCGGAGACCTGGTAGGATTTTATGGGCTAAGGAACAGGAAAAAGACGATTTCGATAACTTTTCGTGGATGTTAGCCCACAGATTTTGGCGGTGTATAGGGCTCCGGTGCAACATTCTCGAAAAGTCATACGAATGGGTTCATAACGAGCCCAACAAGAGGCCCTGGTGGCCTAACGGTGTTGGCAGAGGACTGGTAGGATTTTATGATCCAAGGAACAGGAAATAAGCGATTTTGGCAGTTTTCCGTGGGTGTTAGCCCACAGATTTTGGCGCTGCAAGAGGCTCCGGCACAACATTCTCAAAAAATCATATGAGTAGTTCTGTAACGAGCTCGTAAAGAGGCCCAAATAGCCCGGTGGCGTTGGCGGAGGCCTGGTAGGGATTTATGTCCCAAGGAATAGGAAATAGGTGATTTCGGCAGTTTTTCGTGGTTTTTAGCCTATGGATTCTGGCGATGCACGGGGCTCCGGAGAACATTCCTGAAAAATCATACAAGTGGATCCGCAACGATCCTGGCAAGAGGCCCAGGGGACCCAACGACGTTGGTAGAGGCCTGGTAGGATTTTATGGGCCAAGGAACAGCAAACAAACGATTTCGTCAATTTTCTGTGGGTGTTAGCCCACGGATTTTAGCGCTGCATAGGGCTCCGGTGCAACATTCTCGAAAAATCACACGAGTGGTCCCCGATGAGCCTAGTAAGAGGCCCAGGAGGCTCGGCGGTGTTGGCGGAGGCCTGGTAGGATTTTATGGGCCAAGGAATAGGACACAGGCAATTTCGGCAGTTTTCCTTAGGTGTTAGCCCACGGATTCTGGCGATGGATGGGGCTCCGGAAGAACATTCCTGAAAACTCATACGAGCGGGTCCGCAATGAGCCCGACAAAAGGCCCAGGTGGCCCGGCAGCTTTCGCGGAGGCCTTGTAGGATTTTAAGGGCCAAGGAACATGACACAAGCGATTTAGACAGTTTTTCATGGATGTTAGCCCACAGATTCTGGAGCTGCATGGGGTCCTGGCGCAACATTTACGAAAAATCATATGAGTGGGTTCGTAATGAGTCAGACAATAGGCCCAAGCTGTCTGGTGGCGTTGGCGGAGTCCTGGTAAGATTTTATGAGCCAAGGAACAAGAAACAGACGATTTCAGTATTTTTTCGTAGGTGTTAGCCCACGAATTCTGAGGCTGCATGGGGCTCCGACCCATGGTGCCCGAAAATCATACGAGTGGGTCCACAGCAAGCGCTGCAAGAGGCCTAGGTGGCTCGGCAGCTTTGGCAGAGGCCTGGTAGGGTTTTATGGGCCAAGGAACAGGAATCAGGAGATTTCGGCAGTTTTTCGTGGATGTTAGCCCACGGATTCTGGCGCTGCATAGGGCTTTATGCAACATTCCCGAAAAAACATCTGAGTGTGTCCGCAACAAGCCCAGCAAGAGGCTCAGATGGCTCAGTGGCCTTGACGGATGCGTGGTAGGATTTTACGGGTCAAGGAACAGGAAACAAGCGATTTCAGCAGTTTTCCGGGGGTGTTAGCCCATGGATTCTGGCGCTGCATGGGACTCCGGCGCAACATTTCCTAAAAATCATACGAGTGGGTCCGCAACGAGGGCAGCAAGAGGCCCTGGTGGCCTGGCGGCATTGGCAGAGGCCTAGTAGGATTTTATGGGCCAAGTAACAGGAAACGGGTGATTTCAACAGTTTTTCGTGGCTGTTAGCCCACGGATTACGGTACTGCATAGGGCTCCGGCACAACATTCCCGAAAAATCATACGAGTGGGTTCGCAAGGAGCCCGACAAGAGGCCCAAGTTGCCCGGCTGCGCTGGCGGAGGCCTGGTAGGATTTTATAGGCCAAGGAATAGGAAAAAAGCGATTTCGACAGATTCTGTGGGTGTTAGCCCATAGATTTTGGCGATGCATGGGGCTTCGAAGGAACATTCCCAAATAATCATACGAGCGAGTCTACAACGAGACCGGCAAGAGGCCCAAGTGGCCCGGCAGCTTTGGCGGAGGCCTTGTAGGATTTTAAAGGCCAAGGAATAAGAAACAAGCGATTTTGGCAGTTTTCCGTAGGTGTTAGCCCATGGATTTTGGTGCTGCATGGGGCTCCGGCGCAACATTCCCGAAAAATTATATGACTGGGTCCGCAATGAGCCCGACAAGAGGCCTAAGTTGCCTGCCGGTGTTGGTGGAGTCCTGGTAGGACTTTATGGGCCAAGAAACAGGAAATAGGTGATTTCAGCAGTTTTTCATGGTATTAGCCCACGAATTCTGGCGAAAGATCATACGAGTGGGTCCACAACGAGCCCAGTCAGAGGCCAAGGTGGCCAAACGGCGTGTGCGGAGGCCTGTTAGGATTTTATGGTCCAAGGAACAGGAAACAGGCGATTTCGACAGTTTTTCAGGTATGTTAGCCCACAGATTCTGGCGCTGCATAGGGATCCAGTGCAACATTCCCAAAAAATCATATGAGTGGGTCCGCAACGAGCCTGGCAAGAGGCCCAAGTGACCCCACGGCGTTGAAGGAGGCCTGGGAGAATTTTATGGGCCAAGGAACTAGAAATAGGCGATTTCGGTGGTTCCGTGGGCATTAGCCCCCAGATTCTGGCGCTGTAGGGGGCTTTGGCGCAACTTTCTCAAAAAATCATACGAGTGGGTCTGCAACGAGCTCGGCAAGTGGCACAGGTGGCCTGGCGGTGACGGGGTGCGCCTGGTAGGATTTTACAGGACAAAGAACAGCAAACAGGCGATTTTGGCAGTTTTCTGTAGGTATTAGCTCTCCTATTAAAATTTGAAAGTAAAAAATAATCTAATTTCAACTTATTTCTTAATAAAAGATAATCTAATTTTAACTTATTCGACATTAAGACGTAATTGTTACGATAAGGTTGGTACGACACTGAGATTTTCACTAACGTAACAATGGTTTCAATAGAGTGATAAATATTTTCCTTAATTATAGGTCTCGAGTTCGAGTCTCCTTGGATATAGAGTCGTCATTGTTAGAAAACGCTTTACCTTCCAATATGACTTTTCAATGTAAAAATTTACATCTAATTAGGTTAGATTACAATGACTTTCCGACATAAATTATCTCTCAATATGAGACTTTTCGATGTGAATTTAAATTAATTAAATTTCAATATTAGTATTGAAATATTTTAGAAAGTTGAGCTATTCAATATGAACTTTTAGAAAGAGTTCAATAAAGGCTCAAATATTTTCATTCAAATGAAATTTTCTCATAGGCCCTAAGCAACGGCCCAACAAGAAATCTTTATGAATTTTTTGAATTTATAAGAGGCTACTCCAACAAAATTGATATTCTCATTTTCGTTACAGCTTGCGAAGCACAAACTTTATTTTTTATGAATTTTTATTAATTATTTTACTCAATGGTGTATAAATTTAATAATTGATTTTATATTTTCTTAATGGTGTATATTGTCATGAACCCTAATGGACACCAAGAAAACCCCAAAAGATTTTTCTACAATATTTGAGTGCATGACATGCATTTATCACTCATATTAGTCTTTTATGTTTGTGTGTCATTCTACATATTCATGTGCATACTTAGTCGTGTTTCTTTGGAACTTTGATCGTATGGAGAGGATAGTGTATACGTGTGCAAATTTTATTTTAATATTAAATAACTATTATTATGACAATTACTAAGAAAATTAATGAATTGTAACAACAACTAAATAATATGATAATCGAAGTATAAAAAATAATAAATAGTAGTAACAGAAATTGAAGAATAAAAAGCTATGAGAATTACATTAATACTATTGATATGATAGAAAAAACGAGATATGTTGCTCGAAATTACTGCCAAGTAGATCCCACTAGAGAGGGAGACAATGCTCCACTAACAACTAATTCCATCATCTGTCCTAATATCATGTCTAATCGTCGCTCACCAATATTTGTTCGGTCTTGTTATACCTTTCCTAAAATTCACCATTGTCAATCCCTGACACTTTCTTGGTGAAATATCTGTACATTTTCTCTTTACATGTCTGAACTATCTAAACTTCGTTTCTCTCATCTTGTTCACCATATGATCACTACCACCTTGCTCACATATTCATTTTGTTAGGAAATATCCCTCCTACATGGAGGGATAGCCCAATTAATTTGGGCTCTTTAAATTGGACTACTTTAAGCC
>JAPFFP010047271.1:0-10458 GCA_026153255.1 Solanum medicagineum | reverse complement strand
CTATTCATCTTCCGCAATTATTGTTATGTTTGGATTAGTAAGTGTTAGGCTGACTCGCCTTGGTGGGTTAGGTGAGTGCCATCACTCCTGAATTTTGGGTCGTGACAGAATATGTTGAGCTCATGTCTAATTACTGCAAAATATAGTGAAAGCAATTATAAATCACTTTGACATAATACAATAAATTGAAGATAAAATGAGATGAGAAATTATTTGATTGATAATGTTGAGGCTACAATAGGTGTAAGTAGCATCTTATGCTTGAAGATTTTGGCATCATCATCTTTGTGATTTCGTTGTTCCTGCTGTCATGACCCAAGCCTAAGGCCCAGACGTGACACGGCGAATGAGGAGTCCGAAGACAACCTAAACCAGACTCTTATTTGTAACGTGCACACATCCTTGGTTGCGGAAGCAAAATTAAATAAAATAAGAATCATTAGATAAAAGGGAAAATGGTACTAAGGGAAGCCTCGATAAACATAGAAAACATAAGAGAGTCGAGCTCATGAGCATATATAAACTTAGTATCCAACACACCTTTACTTAAGAATGTAGCGAGGGCCAAGTCACTTTTCGGGTTCACCCTCGTAATAACAAGTATCCAACACAAAGAATAAGTCTCAACTTAGCATGAACAATATAGATATTGTCCTTGGAGTGGAGGACTCACCAAAGCTTTCTCCAAGAATCACACTAGCCACGTGGATGAGGAGGATCAAAAAGGGCTCTGATTCCTACATAATAATATCATGTACGCATAAAGTATGTGTTAGTACGTTGGAATGTACTAAGTATGCGAGATACAGAGCAACAAGAATCATAAGACATATTAACAAGATGCTTAATCATAATCAATGAACATCAGCTCAATATCGAATATATATACTCAAAACCTTACACAAATATGCATATGATGGGCCAAATAGTCACCCACTTACCTTAAGGTATAACCTTTTTGGAGAGCCTTACCAATATCCCTACCTTACGACATAGCCTTTTTGTTAGATAGTATGAGATGTCCCTTACCTTACGATACAATCTTTTCAGTAGGAGCCATGATTTATTCTACCTTATGGCATAACCTTTTTGGTAGGTATTATAGGATGTCCTTACCTTACGATATAATCTTTTAGGTAGGAGCCATGATTTATTGTACCTTACGATATGGACTTTTCGGTAGGTATTATAGGATGTCCTTACTTTACTGTCATGCCCCGAGAGGGGACCCAAGACGTGGGCGGCACTCAGAGACTATTGCTATTCCCCAAGCGAACTACCTGGTCTTATCACATTCATTCATTCATACATTCGACTAATCAGCGAAAGATATATAGAGATAAATGGGCACATCTGATCATCTAATCTCAAATAATAATATAATGAAAGGCTAGTAGAAAGAAACTAGCTCACATTTCTAAATATCAACATCTGACTCTAGTCTATGAAGCCTCTATCACTATTAGGTGGTGCCAATGACGGACCCATTTCTACCTCAATCAAAATAAAGATTAAGCAAAAATCTAACTCTAAAGTAAGATGAAAATAGGTAATAGACCCTCCGAAGTAGAGGAGGCTCACCAAGCTGCTGAACGTCTCATGATCCTCGACGGTGCACATGTTAATAACCTTTATCCTATTTATCTACATCATAAAACAATGCAGTCCAAAAGGGGACAACAATACGTGGAATGTACTGGTATGTAAAACAGTTTAATGAAACCAAAACAAGTAGAATAATATAGAAATAATAATTAACATCAAAGATAGTAACAATCTACATGTCAAATGTCTATATAAAGCAAGAATAAAGAGTAGACAAGTGACCCCTTAACCAATCAACTCATCAATCAAATCAGACTTATCTCAGAAGGACTCATCTCAACTCATCTCAACTCAGATTACTCAGTTTGGGAAATTTCTAGGAGTTTCTCTTATCTGACAACAATCACTTATGAGCCAATGATTGTACAACAATCACGCTGATGCTTCCATAGCCTTTCTGTACTTGCCAGGTAGAGAACGAATCAAAACCACATAGACAAGTCCAAACCGAGATAGAAAATCATAAGTCCTCTATTGATTTCAGGGACTTCTAATCAGAGGGGACCTCATCATAACATGATGGGATGGTTCTGATCCTCACCTATGCTTGGCTACATAGTTTGACAAGTGCGAGTTTGACTAACTCTTGCTCTTTTGATGCTCGATACTCTTTCAATGATTCAATGCTCATAAAACAATCCATCCAATCAAACTATCTCAATCAGCCTCGTGGAGGCATGATCTTTCAATCGGTCTCATAGAGACTCTAACTCATCAATCAATATCTCAATCAATAGCTTAGGCTTAGAACAATTATTAGGGAACAATCGAATAGACAAATCGTTAGAGTTCATTTATGGAGACTCAAAGGACTATCAAGTTCTATCAACTCATCATCATTCTCACATCACACTCACAATCTTTATCAACATTCTCGATCAAGGATCTAGACTCGAATCTTATCTTTATTCATGCAATCTTTAAGAAAATAATAAGTAGGGTTTATGCAATCATTCATGTAAAACATTCAATTCATGAAAATAAGTTTGTGATGATCATCAATATATGAAAATACATGTACAAATTATAAATTTTTCGAGAACATAATCAAGAATCATATATGTAAATTCATGAACCTTCAATTCTCATCTAAGATCATCTATGGAGCACATGAGAGGACAATGTCACGCTTTTGGTTAGCCTTACATACCTAGGATAAAGCTCTTCCAATCACCCGTCAAGAATTATCCTCGAATTCTTCAATCTCACGTTCTTCTCTCTTCTCTCTCAAGCCTTAGCTTTCAAGTTTTGTGAAAAAGAACTTAGAGTGGGGTTTAGACCCTATTTACTCATTAAAATGACCTAAATTGATCGTGTTTTAAGTTTATGAGGGCTTGAGTTTGGGACTTGAATTTAGGAGCAAATATTTGTCTAAGTGTTATGGTGAGTATTGGGAAATGTTTAGGGTGATATGAGGTGAAATAAGGCTAAGTATAGGTAAAATACGTTTGGGAAAACTTAGGCCCAACACTTAGAAAAATGTGGACGGACTAAGAAAAACAGAGCAGAATTTACACCTCTCCACATTGTGGAGAGGTCGCGGACTCTCATTGGAAATTGCACCAAGTACAAATTTCATAAATTGATTCTTTTGCTTTAAAATCGAGGTTAGACCCTTGTACCCCTAATTCGGACCCCCTGAACAAGAATCCAAAGTAGGATTTTTGAAATAACAAACAAATTTTTAAATATATGAAAAACAAGATTCTGGGCACTTCCAAGGCACGTTTTTGAGCACTTTTTTGGGTCGTTTCACATGTAGTATTGATCGAATTACCAGGAAGTTGCTTAAAGTCGTTGATCTTGTGTTTCAACTTGAGCTTCTTCAACCTCGGAAAGTACCTTTCCAAAAAGGCATTCTGTAATTCAGCCCAACTGGTGATCGAACTTTGTAGGAGCCCTAATAGCCATAGTACTGCATTGCTTGTATGAGATAATGTGAAGACACGAAGTCCCACATAATCCATAGATAGGTTCTGTGTTCCCATCACACTCTTGCAGGCAAATGCAACGTTGTGTAGATGGCTATGAGGATCCTCTAATGGTAAGTCCGTATATAACCCATGGTTTTGCAGCATCTCAACTAACCCGCTCTAGACTATGAACTTTGTGTTTACACAATAGCTCCAGTCACCTCCATAGCGATAGGATTCAGCCTGTATTGATTCCACTGATAAGAATTGGCATTAAAATTGTGTGGCTGTGGAGCAATGTCCTCAAGACGAAGTGGGTTCTCATGCTCAGCATTCACATTGTCATTCCTATTCAGAGCTACATTAGTCGCATTATTGGCATTATCTTGGGCCATTCTTCTCAACGTTCTGTGGATCTTTGGGTCAAATGGAGTCAAGGGTCTACCTCAAGTTTGCTTGTTGGGCATACACTACACTTGCACCCTGCAAAGAAACAAAAGTAACAAAAAATGTAAAATTTGGAAAATAAGGATTAATACCAAAATCACTATGAATTAACCAGGTCTGGCCATATTCCCTTGAAACGGCACCAAAATCTTGATGTCACCCAAGTTACATCTCTTTTTTGAGGATTAAGCGGTTGTTGTCAATAAATAGAACCTAACCAAGGTTAGGGTTGAACCCAAAGGAATACGTAAACTCAGGAGAATTCAGTTGACGCAATTTGGGTTATTAACCAACTTACTTCCCCAAAAAGGGAGGGGGAGTTGCAATAATCAATGGAAAAATAAACCTAACCAATCAAAAAAGTTAAATCAATATGGAAAGAAACTAGGGTATTGTGTTCCCCCGGATTCTCTAACTTAGTATCACTGGATAAACTAATTCTCTTCTAGTGTGTAGCATGCAGGACGGTAAATTATGTGCATCAAACCTCTTGGTCTAGGCGAGAGGCGAATTTCACTACATGACTTGGCCCATTTCCATAGTGTGCATTACTAACCCTTAGCTATTAGTCCCTATACAATCTCCCCTTGGCCAGTTCAGTTGACTAGACAAGAACACATCAATCAAATCCTATTAATTAATCTCTTTTTCTATTTGTTACCATCTTGGTCTAGTCAGTAACACTAGGCAGGTTCTAATGTTAGTATCTCTTATTATGGATTTTGATTATAAATTATGTTGGGGTCTTATGAAATGCTGATTGAGTATGCATGTTTATCTATTTCTAGCTTATACTGTTAAGTGGTTTTGTCTATTGAGACTATGCATGTGTTGAGCTATGAAACTATGATTTATTACGAGTTTTGATGATGGATTTCAAATTATTTTACATGAGGGTTTTACTATGTATTGGTGGGTTGATTTACATTTTGTTTTCTCATATTATTTCACTTGTGAATTACATGATTTTGAACTTGCATTACACACCTGCCAAGTGTTTGATAAAATGTCTTGGCAAGGATTCTTAAGTTATGGATGGTCTATCGCATGGTTTATAAGTCAAGTGACTTTATGATGACTAAGGAATTGTATACGTGCATTGAATTCATGAAAATTATCTTTAGTGTTGCAAGTTGACCATAACTTGTTTGGGGGTGCCATGCTTGTACGACCATGTTGAAGGGTAGATAACTTGACCATCTTCTCGGGGGTGCCATGCCTATACTACTATGTTGAGGGGTAGATATCGTAACCACCTTGTTAGGGGGTGCCATGCCCATACTACCAAGTTAAGGGGTAGGTACCTCAATCACCTCACCGAGGGGGTAACATGCCACAGATTCTAAGTAGTAGTTATTTGGTCTATGATTATGTTCTCTTCGCAGACATGTAAACTATATTTTCAAGTTATATGTTTTATAAGCATGTTTTACTTCGAGCATTGATTATTCATGACATATTGTTATTATACTTATCCATTCCTTATGATTATGCATTTTTACTATGTCGCCAATGTCATGTTGTATTGCATCCTACATACTTAGTACATTCAAACGTACTAAGGCGTACTCTATACCTACATGATGTTACCATGTGGGAACCAGAGTACCTCTTGATCATCCTCCATGTGGCAAGTTTGGTGTTTTGGAGATACGCCTTGGTGAGTCCTCAAGTCCAAGGACGCTATCTATATTACTCTTGCCTTTTGTTATTTCCTTATGTTGAACACTTGATACTATGAGTGTGAGCAAGGAAAGTGTCTTGGTCCCCGCTCCAATCTATAATTAGAGGTGTTGTTGGAACAATTGATGTACTCATGCTTTGAGCTTTGATCTTTTATGCTTATAAATATCAAGACTTCCCTTAGTCCTGCATCTCTTACTTATACTCTTGTTGTCATTTATTTTTCTTCCGCGACCGAGGATGAGTGAATGATATGCTAAGAGTCTTGTTTGGGGTCCCTTCGGATTCCCATTCGACGTGTCACGTCTAGGCCCTAGGCATGGGTCGTGACACTCATCATCTGTTTGATGAAATTACATGACAAGAATTCTCAAGTTGTTTACATGATTTACAATATAAGTGACTTTATGATGATAAAGGGCTTTCAAGCATGTATTCAATTCATGAAAAGTATCTATGATTTTACAATTATTAAGTTGAGCCCTATTCCAAGATTTTTACCTCTTGTGAGCCATTCATGCTAAAGCAAGGGTTCATGTATGATTATGATCTACTCTCATGTTCAAGTTAGGCTCACTAGTAGAGTTCAAGAATGTTGATGAGCTACTTATGTCAAGTTATCATGTCTCTATCAAGTTACTCATGATATTAATAAAGTATGATTATTTCAAGTATTCAGTGGGATTTGACTTTGCACCAATTGAGGCTTAAGATGGGGGCTTGACTCAAGGGTCCTTATATAAAGTCATTAGTCTCTAAACTATGTGCCACCATAGGATTATGAATATTACCTTTGTGATACTAGTGGATCCATCTAGCTCATGTTATCATGTTTGGTTTACCTTGGCAAGTATACCACACTTCGTCGGGGGTGTCATGCCCGATTACATGAACCGAGGGGGTGTCATGCCTTGGAGTCTAAGTTGTAGCTGCTTGGTCTATGTCTGTTGAGGTCTCGTCCCACATATGTATGATATATTATGCAAGCTGAATGTCTTATAAGTATGTTTTATCACAAGCATTAATCATGGATGCCACATTGAGATTACATATCCATTGATTATGATATACATTTTGAATATATTGGCTTATGTCTTGTTGCATCGCACACCGCATACTTACTATATTCAAACATACTAACATATATTTTAAGCCTACATTATATTACCATGTAGGGAACTAAGCTCATGTTGATCATCCTTATCCACGTAGCTAGCTTGGTACTTTGAAGAAAGCTTTGGTGAGTCCTCAACTTCGAGGACAATATCTAAATTACTCTTTTTATGTTGAGACTTCGTTATGGTGGACACTTGTTATCATGAGGGTGAGCTCGGGAAGTGTCTTGGCCCTCGCTCCATTTAAAGTTTAATGTGTTGTTGGATATTATGTTTCTAATTGCTATGACCTTGACTCTTTTCATACTTTTATGATTATCAAAGACTTCCCGTAGTCCCATTTTCCCTTTTCATTATTGTACTCTTATTATTGCTTAATTTTACTTCCGCAACTAAGGATGTATGCATGTTATAATTTAGAGGATTGTTTGGGTTGACTTCGGACTTCTTATTTGCCATGTTACATCAACGCCCTAGGCTTGGTGTCACGACTCAAGCCTAGGGCCTAGACTGGACACGGGGAATGGGGAACCCGAAGGAACCCCAATCAATCCTCTCAACTTATCATTACACATCATCGGTTGCAGAAGCATGTAAAGGACCTAAAATAAGATTAATAGGAAAAATGGCTAAGGGATAGCTTCCAAAACAACATCAATAAGGGTCAAGGAGTCATAGCTCATAACATAGATACATAACTTGTCCAACAAATGCCTCTAAATAAATAGATAGAGCGGGGACCAAGACAAAGTAACCGGGCTCACCGTCATAGTCAAAATAGAAAATAAGAAAGTGTCTCAATACATAGATAATAGCAATCGTAGACTAAGGTCCCCGAAATGGAGGACTCACCAACAAGCTTGGAATTGCACCGACTACCCACATAGAGGAGGAGGATGATCAACTTGAGCATTGGTCCCTACATGGTGATATCATGTTGGCCAGAGTATGCGTTAGTATGTTTGAATGTACTAAGTATGTGGGTTGCAATGTAACAATAAATAGACATCATACTCAAAATGCATATATTAGACAACAGGCATAGTATAAGAATATGGCATGTATGATCAATGCATAAGTAAAACATTCTTTAAATAACTCATGCTCATATAAGATATCATATGTGTAGAAGAGACAAAGCTAGAATCCCAACTATGGTTGGGAGATGCCATCACACCTGGACACCCTGGTGGCAAGGTACATACCCCTCACATGGTTGATGCCATTCACACATGGACTCCTTGGTGGCAAGGTGCATACACCTCACATGGTTGATGCGAATCACACCTAGACAACCTAGTGGTAAGGTACATACCCCTGATATTGTTGATGCCATTTATACCTGGACACCCTGCTGGCAAGGTACATACCCCTCTCATGGTTATCCGGGCTTTTATATCCCACGGACCGGGCATGGTATAATGCAACACATTTGATAGAACATATATATATACATCATGTACATAAGTTTATTTAGTTGTCATAACATCATTCATATCATATCTAATGCTTTGTGAAACCATAACCTGACATTTTATCAAACACTTAAGGGGTGTGTAATAGGGGTAAAGTACCATGAAATTTTGAGATGAAATCATGCAGGAAAATATGTAGTGAAACAATAATCAACACCTTGCAATACCCCCAAGACATTCACATCAAAACCCCTCATCAAATCCAATATTAGATCCAAGATTTGGAGCTCAAAACATGCTACAACAACCATACTTTCATGAACTAAAATCACTATGCATTAAATTTCTTAATATACAAGACCCACATATAAAACCAACATTAAATCATACAATATTAGTAAAAAGGAGGCTTAGAAATCATAGGTGGGAGGACCCAATGGTTTAACACCACATACTTTAACTTTGGAGAAGTTCTTGGTAAAGGTTGACAATGGAGACTTGAAGCTTGAAGAAAAAAATCCTTAAATCGAATGAGGGTTTTGTGTCTTGAATTTGGAGTGGAAATATGGCTAAGTGTTTTGGGGAGTATTGGGGAATGTTTAGGATGATATAAGGGTGAAATATGACTAAGTATAGATAAAAACACGTTTGGAAAAACTTGTGCCCAACACTTAGAGTATTTTGGGCCTCACAAGAAGAACTGACAGGCTAAAAAAACACATCTCCGCATTGCGGAGAGGACGCAGAGAGGGAATTGTACTAAAGAGCGCCCAAGGCATATCACGGAAGCATCGCGAACAACTCATTGGAAATAGTCACTTAAAAATTTATAATTGCTAATATTTGGCTCTTAAATTAGGTTTAAACCCTTTTTCACCTAATTTTAATCCCCTGATCACGAATATGAGTTGGATTTTTAAAATAACGAATGGATTTTTAGATATATGAAAATTAAAATTCTGGGCATTCGAGGTACGTTTTTGGGCACTTTTTGGGGTCATTTCAATATCTCCCCATTGGTAACATTTGTCCCTGAATGTAAAAGAGACATATAAGCAAGATTGATCATGAACAAATCAGGCCCAACAAGAATGCAACATAACATGTAAAACACCACTTTCAAAATATTAACATAAGTGTAAAATCATCGTAAGTTTACCAACTTAAAAATGAATGCATATGAATATAATAGGGGCTGAAAGGTAAGAATTGAAATTACATATGGGACTTAGGATTAGTAACTTAGGCTTGAGAGGAGTGGAAAAGATAAGGATACTCGCTTTTGCATATCCGCCTCGGCCTCACAAGCAGCACTTTCGACTTGTTTATTACTTCAAAGGACCTTAACTGATGCCAACTCTTTGTTGCTCAATCTCTTTACCTTCTTATCAAATATCTAGATCGGAACCTCCTCATAAGTTAAGTTATCCTCAACAACAACCTCAACATCAAGAGACACAATGGAATTAGGATCACCAACACACATCCTCAACATAGAAACATAGAATACCGGATGAACCAAATTCATTTCACAAGGCAACTTCAACTCATAAGCTACCTTGCTAATCCTCTCTGTCACCTCATAAGGACCAACATAATTTGGACTCAACTTCCCCTTTTTACCAAAATAGATCACACCTTTCATTGGAGAAACTTTCAGATAGACCCAATCACCGACCTAGAATTCTAGGTCTCTTCTTCTTACATCGGTATAGGATTTTTATTGACATTGGGCTGTCCTAGACCTTTGTCTAATCATCCTAACCTTCTCAAGAGAATCCATAACAAGATAGGCCCCTATAAAGGCACCTTTCCAACCTCAAACCAACCCATAGGTGATCTACAATGTCTTCCACAAAGAGCCTCAAAAGGAGCCATACAGATGCTAGAGTACTAGCTATTGTTGTAGGCAAACTCAGTCAATGGAAGATGGTCATCCCAACTACCTGTAAGCTCCAAGACAAAAGCTCTAAGGATATCCTCAACTGTTTGAATTATCCTTTTGTCTTGGCCATCTATTTGAGGGTGGAATGTCATACTAAGGTGAACTTTAGTAGCAAGACCCCTTTGAAAAGATCTCCAAATGTGTGAAGTAAAAATTGTGCACCACGATCCGATATGATGGATAAAGGAATCCCATCTAACCTCACTAACTCATGGATGTACAACCTTGCATACTCTTCAGCCCCATAGGTAGTCTTAACCGGTAGAAAGTGAGCCGATTTCGTCATCCTATCAACTACCACCCTTATAGATTCAAAACCTTTCCTAGTCTTGGGC
>JAPFFP010047270.1:0-56394 GCA_026153255.1 Solanum medicagineum | reverse complement strand
TCATAACTCCATCCGACCTCGGAATGAGGTGAAACTAAGTGCATTGGAAAGCTAACTCAAAGGGCGTTCATATGACATAGGTAGGCCATCCAGGTTCAAGTGTGCTAAAAGTTATGCTTGTAGAAAGATGACCTTTTCATGAACCAACATCAAAACTCAACTTGTAGGGAAGTCTTGAACATGTCTAAGTACTACAAGTCTCCAACGACCCTAATACACTCCACCTAACCAAATGAGGCTTGAAACATGGATACATAAGAGCATGGAGTTATAGGATGTCATAATAACTTTATAGCAACTCCTCCTGTTCTGATCCTTAAGGCACGATGCTAAGTCTATAGCTCGTACAATCTTCTACGGCTAATTTGGATGTTCATCGACTCAACTTCAGAAAATCAACCTTCACTAGAATTTACTATGAAACCATATTTACGTCTCGTGAATGGGCTTGTGGAACCTATATTCTAGTAAATTCTCTACATTTAGCCCACAAATTATGTCAACCTTATAATCCTGCAAAGAAAACATAAAAACACATCAAATCTACTAAAATCGCATTGAGAACACACAAAAATCCAAGTTTTAAGCATCAAACATGTTGTATTTTGACAGCACATCATTTGTCTTGACCGGTGAAAAATGGGACAACTTCGTCATTCTATCCACTATCACCCATATAGAGTCAAAGTGTCCCTTGGTGTTAGGCAACCTGACTACAATGTCTATATTGATCTCTTTCCATTTCCAAGTGGGAATCTTAATGTCTTGAGCTAGGTCACGCGGCCCTAGATGTTCAACCTTAACTTGTTGACAATTGGAGCATTCAAACACAAACTTTGTTATATCCATTTTCTTTCCATTCCATGAATACACTTCTATTAAGTCTATATATTTTCGTGGAATTGGGATGAATAGAATAGGAGGAATTGTGAGCTTCATGCAATATAAAACTTCTCAACCCATCTACATATGGCACACACTACCTCATTTGGAAATGAAGTACCCCATCAACCTCTTGCAAGGAGACCTCTATATTTTTGTCCTTCACCAAGTTTTCAATTCAACAAAAGCAGGATCAAGATCTTAATTATACTTGAAATCTTCAATCAATGAAGACTCTAAACCATTCAATACCATCATACGACCATTGTCGATATCACTCAATCTCAATCCCAACTTATCCAACTATCGAATTGTTTTCCCAACTCCCTTCCATCATCCTCAAGTTGGGACACACCATCCATGTACACCTTACTAAGTGCGTTAACTACCACATTAGCCTTAATCGTGTCATATTTTACACTCATATCATTATCCTTGAGAAGTTATTGTCATCTCCTTTGCCTTAGATTGAGGTCCCGTGGACACATGTTGGAGGCTTTTATGATCGGTGAGGACTTCAAAATGAAGCCCATACTAGTAATGTCACTATATCTTTTAATGCAAACACCACGGATGCAAGCTCAAGATCATGTGTTGGATAATTCTTTTATGTGCATCTTTGATTTCCTTAAGGCATAGGCAATCACCTTCCCATTTTACATCAACACAAAATCCAAACCAACCCGTGAGGTATCACAATATATGAAAATCCTTTGGTTTCCTCCGGCAAGGTCAAGATTGGAGCCAAAGTCAACTAATCTTTCATGGTTTGGATACTCCCTTCACACTCATCGGTCTATTTGAACTTTACTTTCTTTTGAGTCAACCTAATTAAGGGTGATGAAATGAAGGAGAAATCTTCAACAAACATTCTATAATACTCTTCTAAGCTCAAGAAACTCCTAATGTCTGAAGGACTCAATGGCCTTAGCCAACTTTGCAACTCTTCCATCTTCTTAGGATCAACATTGATGCCATCACCTAACATAACATACCCAAGGAAGGCAACTCTTTTCAACCAAAACTTAGATTTCAAACATAGCAAATAATCTCTTTCCCCAAAACTTAGAACACCACCTTCAAATACTCTATGTGCTCCTCTTCTCTCCAAGAATAGATCCGAATATCATCGATGAACACCACAACAAACATATTAAGGTAAAGTTTAAATATCCTATTCATAAGATCCATAAAGATCATTAGCGCATTCGTTAGACTAAAAGATGTCACCACAAACTCTAAGTGTCCATGTCTTGTCCATACAACCATTTAGGAAAGTCACTTTCCTTCACCCTTAGTTGGTGATAACTAGATTGCCAGTAAATCTTGGAAAAGTGTTAAGACTCTTCCAATTGATCAAAAAAGTCATCAATCCTTGAATATGGATACTCATTCTTGATGGTAACTTTGTTGAGTTGTCGGTGGTCTATGCACATTCGGAGTGACCTATCTTTCTACTCACAAACAACACTAGAGCACCCCATGGGGACCTACTTGGCGTAATGAATCCCTTCTCAATAGATCCTTCAATTGCTCCTTTTTCCTTTAATGCCATCGGGTCTATTCGATAGGGGGGAATGGAGTTAGATTGAGTATTGGGGCAAGTGGTCTATCCTGAAGTCTATTTCCCTTTTGGGAGGAAGACAAGGTAAATCTTCTAGAAAGACATTGGGTAACTCCTTTACAATGGGAACCGACTCGTGAGGAGAAGATTTTAGAAGTGACATCTCTAACCCTTACTAGATGTTAAGTACATACCTTGGAAATTATTTTATGGGCTTTAAGATAAGAAGAAAATCGACCTCTACATGATAAAATACTATGCTCACACTCAATAGTAGACTCATTCAGGGATTGGAATTGGCCCTACAAGTTTGACAATCTATAGAAACGTAGGATGCATGCAACTAATTCATCCCAAGTATGACATAAAAATCAACCATGGAAAGCTCTACTAAGTCCCAAGGAACAACTTTATGCAAGATGGACACAAGAAAACCCCTATAGACTCTTTGTGCAACAATGTACTCTCCTACAAGAATACAAACTTTAAAATATTTGTTTAGGACGTTGGGCCATACATGGAATCTATTTGTGAAAAATGGAGTTACAAAAGACAAATTGGCTACCAAATCTAATAATTTATATGCATTTAAATCATAAATTTTGAACATACCAGTAACCTTGTCTGAAGTCTCTTCCACCTCTTAGCAGGCATTCAAAGAATAGAACCTATTAGCCCTTAGAGTACCTGAAACCACCCCAAAACGTGCCCAAAAACATGCCTCGGAATGCTTGGAATTTTAATTTCCAAATATCTTAAAATCCGTTTGTTATTTCAAACATCCGACTTCATATTTGTGATTAGGAAGTAAAAATTAGGTGAAAAAGGGTCCAACCCCAATTTATAAGCAAAAGATTAGCAATTATAAATTTTCAAGTGATGAATTCCAGTGATGTTTATGAGTTCCCTCCGCGACGCGCCAATGATGCACCTTAGTGTAATTCCTTCTCCGCGTCCTCTCTGTGATGCGGAGAGGTGTATTTTACCTGGCAGTATTTTGCTGTGCGACACAAAATATTCTAGCTGCTGGGCCCAAGTTTTACAAATGTGTTTTTACCTACACTTAGCCAAATTTCACCCTTATATCATTCTAACATTTCCCAATACTCCCGAAAACACTTAGCCATATTTTCACTGCAAAATTGAAGACTCAAAACTCTCATCCGAAATTAAGGATTCTCTTAAAGCTTCAAACCTTTATCTTCAATCTTTACAAAGAACTTCTCCAAAACTAAGGTATGTGGTGTTGAACCATACAAAAAATTTTAAGTGACAAATTCAAACATACTAACACATAGTCTTGCTTACGTGATATCACCATGTAGGGACCGGTGCTCAAGTTGATAATCCTCATCCTTCACGTGGCTATTCGGTGCTATTCTAAGCTTGTTCGTGACTCCTCTATTTTGGGACCTTAGTCTATGATTACTAATATTTATATACTGAGACACTTTCTTATGTTCTATTTGGACTATGAGGGTGAGCCCGGTTACTTTGTCTTGGCCCCCACTCTATCTATGTATTTAGAGGTGTTTATTGGACAATTTATGCATCTATGTTATGAGTTATGACTCCTTGGGCCTTACTGATGTTTTTTTGCAAGCTATTCCTTAGCATCCTTTGCCCCTTAATCTTATTTAGGTCATTTACATGCTTCCACGACCAATGATGTTTGTTGGACAAGTTATGCATCCATGTTATGAGTTATGACTCCTTGGCCCTAACTGATGCTGTTTTGCAAGCTATGCCTTAGCCCCATTTGTCACTTAATCCTATTTAGGTCATTTACATGCTTCCACGACCAATGATGTGGAATAATAAGTTGAGAGGCTTGATTTGCATTCCTTCTGGTTCCCTATTCACCGTGTCAGGTCTAGACCCTAGTCTTGGGTCGTGAAAAACTAGGTATCAGAGCACTAGGATGATAAATCCTCTGAGTCCAACACACAGCATTAACTAGAGTCCTATTCATGGTTGTGAAGTGCGCCATGACTATGAATAGGAGGCTTTGAGGCATTTTAGGAAATGTTTCCCTTTTTCATATTCTATGTCGTGCTATAGAGTTGTAGTGAGTTTTTCCCCCTAATTATTGTTCTTTACCATGCTAGATCATCCTAAACACTAGAGAAATATGGGTCCGAACAAACGAGGAGCACCCTACCACGGTGAGCTCTGGGATGCTCTTACTATGCTTGGCCAAGTGGTGGCAAACCAAGTCCAAGAAGGGGCCCAAGACCCTCATGCTACTACACCGAGAGCTAAGGTAAGAGATTTCATGAGGATGAATCCTCCAGTTTTCCATGGGTCAAAGGTGGATTAAGACCCACAAGAGTTCATTGATGAGGTCGACAAAATCTTGAATATCATGGGTGTTGGGCCAAATGAAAGGCGAAGTTGGTGGCATACAAACTCAAAGGGGTAGCCCAAATTTTGTATGAGTAATGGAAAGGTGAGAAGGGGGTTGGCAATGTGGTGCTTTGGGAGGAGTTCAAATTGGTATTCCTTAATCGGTTTTCCTCTCTAGAGCTTAGGGAGGAAAACTTGGTAGAGTTTATGAACTTGAAACAAGGTGCCATGAGTGTGAGGGAGTATTCCCTCAAGTTTAATCAACTATTAAAATATTCTCCTACTTTGGTAGCCGATCATAGATCAAGGATGAAAAATTCATGATGGGGTTCTTCGCATTGGTGAGTAAAGAATGTCGGTCTTGCTTTTTAATTGATAACATGGACTTGCCTCGATTGATGACTTATGTCGAGCAAATTGAAGAAGAAAAGTTGAGAAAGAGGAAGGTCATGAGGCCAAGAGGGCCCATTTTGAAAGTAAGTTCCAAAAGAGTACTAGATTTTATCAAGGCCAAGGGGCTTCTCATGTTACTAATAGGGGGTTCGCCAATGACTTCCATAGGCCTCAAGGTGTGGGTGGAATGGCTTATAATTAAGTGTGTCCTAGATGTGGAAGTAATCATAGGGGCCCATGTTTGAGGGGTTCTAATGCATGCTATGAATATGGGGAGCTTGGTCACAAGAAGGTACATTGTCCAAGAAACTGTGGCAAGGTCCGGGGTGCTAATGTGGTCCCATTGGAGAGAGCTGGTCCTTAAGGTGGTGCCCCAAGGCACAATCAATTTTATGCTATACATGGAGGCAAGGGGTTGGTGAGGTCCTGATGTTGTTACCGGTATGTTGAAAATGTGTATGCTTTGATTCATCCGGTTGCCAGTCTTTTCTTTTTTAATCCTCTTTTTGCTAAAAAAGTTCCATGTTGTTCCCAAGTAGTTGCATGAGTCATATGAAGTGTCTACTCCTATTGGTTCCTCAATTATAGCAAGGAAAGTTTATGGGGGTTGTCTGATTTGCATTTTGAATAAGTTGTAGCCTTGTGATCTTATTGTCCTACTATGCTTCTATTGATTGTAAAAACTATAGGGTCAAGTTCCATTTTCCAAATGAACCTATCCTTGAGTGGGAAAGTCATGATGTGGTGGTCAAGGATAGATTTATTTCATGCATTAAAGCCCATAAGTTGATTTCTAGTGGCTGTTTGTATCATCTTGTGAGGGTTAAAGATGTGGAGTCCAAGGTCCGTTCCACTGATTCGGTCCCCATTGTAAATGATTTTCTTGATGTCTTCCCAAATGACCTTCTCGGTGTCCCTCCTGAAGAGGAGATAGACTTTGGCATAGATCTTCTTCCTGATACTCAACCTATCTCCATTCCCTATTACCATATACCCTCGGCGGAATTGAAGGAGTTAAAAGAGTAATTGAAAGATTTGTTAGAAAAGGGATTTATTAGACCTAGTCAATCACCTTGGGGTGCTTCGGTGTTGTTTGTGGAAAAGAAGGATGGTCACTTAGAATGCGGATTAATTACCGACAACTAAATACGGTCACTTTAAAGAATAGATATCCTCTTCTAAGAATAGATGATTTGTTTAACTAATTGTAACTGGCTAGTTTTTTCTCTAAGATATATCTTCGATCCGGGAATTATCAAGTGAGGCTGAGGGAGTGTCTTGTTCCCAAGACGGCCTTCCGAACTAGATACTAGCATCATGAAATTGTGGTGATGTCCTTCGGGTTGACTAATGCACCAGCCATCTTCATGGACCTAATGAATAGAGTCTTCAAACCCTACCTTGATCCCTTTGTTGTGGTTTTCATTGATGATATATTGATCTATTCATATAGTAGGGAGGAGCATATGGTCTATTTGAGGGTTGTGTTGCATAGATTAAGGGAGAAGAGATTGTATGCTAAATATGACAAGTGTGAATTTTGTTGAAGGAGGTTGCATTCTTAGGTCATGTGATCTCAGGGGATGACATTAAATTGGATCCTAAGAAGATCGATGTGATTAAGAATTGGCCTAGACCATTGACCCTTTTGGATATTAGGAGTTTCTTGGGCCTTGCGGGTTACGATAGAAGGTTTGTGAATGGGTTCTCCTCCATTACTTCCCCTATGACAAAATTGACTCAAAACAGAGTTAAGTTTAAGTGGATTGATAAATGTGAGAAAATCGTCCAAACATTGAAAAATAGTCTTGTGTCCGCTCCTACATTGTCACTACTAGATAGGCTTGAGATTTTCTTGTGTATTGTGATACATCTAGAATTGGTTTGGGTTGTGTACTAACACAAAATTTTAAGGTCATAGCCTAATGCTTCTAGGCAACTCAAAGTACATGAAAGGAACTACTCTACCCATGATGTTGAATTAGCCGCCGTGGTACTTGCATTAAAGATTTGGCATCATTATTTGTACGGGGTGCATATTGATGTCTTCACGATAATAAGAGCTGTCAATATGTCTTCACACAAAAAGATCTCAACTTGAGACAAAGAAGGTGGCTAGAACTTCTCCAAGATTATGGTATGAGTGTGCATTACCATCTGGGTAAGGCAAATGTTGTGGCGGATGCCTTGCGTCAGGTGTCTTTGGGTATCCTAGCTCATGTGGACCGTGATGATAAGAGATGGCTAGAGAGGTGCATAGATTTGCTAGATTGGGGGTGAGGTTTGAAAATTTGTGTAGTGGTGTGTTGTTGTTGATGGTTCTAAATCTTTCTTGGTTGATAAGGTGATAGCAAATCAAGCTCTAGATTCCTCCCTGCTTGAATTGAAGGCCTTCGTGAAAGAGGGTAAAATAGAGCTTTTCTTCGAAGGGGGAGATGGGGCCCTTAGAGATCAAGGTAGGTTGTGTGTGCCATGTGTAGATGGTTTAAGGGACATAATTCTTGATGAGGCTCATAATTCTTCTTACTCTATCCACCCCAGTTCCACCAAAATGTATAGAGACTTGAGGTACACGTATTGGTGGTGAGGCGTGAAGAGGCACATTGCCAAATTTGTTTTCGGTTGCAATAGTTGTCAACACGTCAAAGCCGAACATCAAAGGTTGGGTGGCCTAACCTAAGACTTAGAGATTCCTACTTCGAAGTGGGTGGTGATTAATATGGACTTTGTGGTTGGATTCCCCAAGACTAGGAAAGGTTTTGATTCCATATAGGTAGTGGTTGATAGGATGATGAAATCGGCTCACTTTCTACTAGTCAAGACTACTTATGGGGATGAAAATTATGCAAGGTTAATACATCCATGATTTAGTGAGGTTACATGGAGATCCTTTATCCATTATATTGGATCGTAGTGCACAAATTTACTTCACACTTTTAGAGGTCTTTTCAAAGGGGTCTTGGTAAAAAAGTTCACCTTAGCATGCTTAGGGCCAAGCCGAAAGGACAATTCAAACAATTGAAGATATGCTTAGAGCTTGTGTCTTGGAGCTTAAAGGTAGTTGGAATAACAATCTTTCATTGATTGAGTTTGCCTACTACAATAGCTATCACTCTAGCATCGGTATGGCTCCCTTTGAGGCTCTTTATGGGAGACATTATAGATCACCAGTGGGTTGGTTTGAGATTGGAGAGGTGGCCTTAGTGCGGCCGGATCCGGTTATGAATGCCCTTGAGAAGGTTAGGATGATGAGGGAAAGGTTTAGGACAACCCAAAGCAGTAAAAAATCCTATGCCGATGTGAGAAAAAGAAACCCTTAATTCAAAGTGGGTGATTAGGTCTATTTGGAGGTATCTACAATGAAAGGTGTGGTCCATTTTAGTAAATATGGGAAGTTGAGTCCAAGGTAGTATTGGTCCTTATGAGGTGATAGAGAGGATTGGCAAGATAGCTTATGAGTTGAAGTTGCCTAGTGAAATGAATTTGGTTCATCCGTTATTCCATGTTTCTATGTTGAGGAAGTGTGTTGGTGATCCTAATGCCATTGTACCTCTTGATGTTGTGGGTGTTGTTTAGGATAAGTTAACTTATAAGGAGGTTCCGGTTCAGATCTTGGACAGGCAGGTATAGAGATTGAGGAACAAAGAGGTGGCATCCAGTAAGGTTCTTTGGAGGAACCAACAAGTCGAAAGTGCTACTTTGGAGACTGAGGGGAATATGCAAAAGCCATATCCTTACCTTTTCCACTCCACTCAATCCTATGGTTCCAGTCCTAAGTTTCATATGTGATTTCAAGTCTTACATTAATGCATTCATTTTTAAGTTGGTAAACTTATGATGATTTTACACTTATGGTTAGATTTTGGAAATGGTGCTTTACATGTTATATTACATTCTTGTTGGGGCTGATTCATTCATGATCACTCTTTCCTTGTACATCTCTTTTACATTTGGGGATGAATGTTTCCAAGGGGGAGATATTGAAACGACACCAAAAAGTGCCCAAAAATGTGCCTCAGAATGCTCGAAATTTTAATTTCCATATATCATAAAATCTGTTCGTTATATCAAAAATCCAACTTTATACTTGTGATTAGGGGGTCAAAATAAGGTGAAGAGGGGTCCAACACCGATTTAAGAGTGAAAGATTAGCAATTATAAATTTTTAAGTGACGAATTCCAGTAAGGTTTAAGCGTTCCCTCCGCGACGCGCCAAGGGTGCACTTTAATGTAATTCCTTCTACGCATCTTCTCCGAGATGTGGAGTGGTGTATTTTTCCTGGCAGTATTTTACTGGGCAGCCCAAAATATTCTTAGTGTTGGGCCCAAGTTTCCCAAAAGTGTTTTTACCTATGCTTAGCCAAATTTCACCCTTATGTCATCCTAAACATTTCCCTATACTCCCCAAAACACTTAGCCATATTTTCACTCCAAAATTCAAGACACAAAACCTTCATCTGAAATTAACGATTCTCTTCAAGCTTCAAGCCTCCATCTTCTATCTTCACCAAGAACTTCTCCAAACCTAAGGTATGTGGTGTTAAACCATTTGGTCCTTTCACGCATGGTGCCTAAGCATCCATTTTACTAATATTGCATGATTTAAAGTTTATTTTACATGTGGGTCTTCTAAATTAAGAAATTTTTTGCACAGTGATTTTAGTTCATGAAAGTATGGTTGTTTTAGCATGTTTTGAGCTCTAAAACTTGGATCTAATGTTGGATTTGATGAGGGGTTTTGATGTGAATGTCTTGGGGGTGTTGCAAGGTGTTGATTAGTACAGATTTTCCTGCATGATTTCATCTATAAATTGCATGGTCTTTTAACCCCATTACACACCCCCTAGTGTTTGATAAAATGTCCGGTTATGGTTTCTTGAGGAATTGAAGCTCCAAAGAGTAAGATATGATATTAATGATGTTATGATGATGAAATTAACTTATGTACATGATATATATGTTCTATATAATGTGTTGCATTCGAACATGCCCGGTGCGGGGGGTATAGGTGCTCAGACAACCATGTGAGGGGCATGTACCTTAACCACTAGGGTGTCTAGGTGTGAATGGCATCAACCATGTGAGAGGTATGTACCTTGCCACCAGGGTGTCCAACTGTGACTGGCATCAACCATGTGAGGGGTATGTACTTTGCCACAAGGGTGTCCAAGTGTGAATTGCATCAACTATGTAAGGGGTATGTACCTTGCCACCAAGGTGTCCAATTGTGAACGACATATCCCAACCATAGTTAGGATTCTAGCGTGGTCTCTTCTACACATATGATATCTTATATGAGCGTGAGTTATTGAAAGAATGTTGTACTTGTTCATTAATCATACATGTCATATTGTTATACTATGCCTGTTGTCTAATGTATGCATTTTGAGTATGATGTTTATCTATTGTTGCATTGCACCCCACATACTTAGTACATTCAAACGTACTAACATATACTCTTGCCTACATGATATCACTATGTAGGGATCAGTGCTCAAGTTGATCAACCTCCTCCTCCTTGTGGCTAGTCAGTGCTATTACAGACTTGTTGGTGAGTCCTCCATTTTGGGGACCTTAGTCTCTGATTACTAATATCTATGTACTGGTACACTTTCTTATGTTCTATTTTTACTATGAGGGTGAGCCTGATTAGTTTTTCTTGGCCCCCGCTCTATCTAGTATTTAGAGGTGTTTGTTGGACAAGTTATGTATCTATGCTATGAGCTATGACTCCTTGGCCCTTACTGATGTTGTTTTGTAAGCTATCCCTTAGCCCCTTTTGCCCCTTAATATTATTTAGGTCTTTTACATGCTTCCACGACTAATGATGTGTAATGATAAGTTGAGAGGCTAGATTGGGGTTCCTTGGGGTTCCCCATTTACCGTGTTAGGTCTAGGCCCTAGGCTTGGGTGGTGACAGTACCTTAAGTTTGTCCAGCTTGGCCATTAAGCCTAGCAACATCACTTCTAAATTCCTTGGCTTGATGATCTAGCTTGCCATATTTGAAACATGCATTGGAGCTAGCTAGACACTTTCCTTTTAGGGGCCTTCCACACTTGGCATGATTGTGAGAAACAAGTGCACCCAAACCTCCTTGTGGCTTGAGGAAAGTGTTGGTCAACCTTTGGATCATTTGCTCTTGGACACGTTGGAACTTTCCATGGCCACCATCCTTCCAAGCCCTCTTGGACTCCCTAGAACACTCCCTCAATTATTCTTCTTCAATTTGTTCTGCATATGTCATTAGATGGGAAATGTAACACCCCACATGTTGAAAAGCCTAACAAATGGAAAAGTTGAAAAGCCTATAGACTCTTTGTGCAACAAAGTACTCTCCTATGATAATAAAAACTTCAAAAGGTTCATCTAGGACTTTGGGGCATACATGGAATATATTTGTTAAAATTATAGTTACTACCAGATCTAATAATTCATATGCATTAAAATCATAAATTTTCAACATACTAGTAACCTTGTTTGAAGTCTCTTCCACCTCTTAGCGGGCATTCAAAGTATAGAACCTATTGGCCCTTAGAGTACCTTAAGCTTGTCCATCTTGGCCTTGATGGCAAGCACCATTTCTTCTAAATTCATTGGCATGATGATCTAGCTTGCCATATCTGAAGCATGCATTGGAGCTGTCTAGTCACTTTCCTTTAGGGATCCTTCCACACTTAGCACAATTGTGAGAAGCATGTGCACCCGAACCTCCTTGTTGTTTGAGATGTGTTGGTAATCCTTTGGATCATTTGCTCTTGGACACGTTGGAACTTTCCATGGCCACCATCCATTTGAGCCCTCTTGGACACTCTAGAATGCTCCCTCGATATTTCCTCTTCAATTTGTTTTGCACATGTCATTAGATGGGAAATGTAACACCCCACATGTTGAAAATCCTATCAAATGGAAAAGTTAGAGAAATTTTGAACTGGGTTGGTATTACGAGCTAATCTATGGCTTGTGAATCAAACCACAGGTTGTTAGACAGGCTTTGTGGTTGAGGTCCAGAAATTGGTGAAAATTTTTTCACTAAAAGTCATTGTATTGAGGACTCTATGAGTTGTACTTCTATATACGAACCGCAAATGGGATTGTGAATGGGACATTCAAGGATGAAATTTTTTCTAAGCTTGGGAGGTATCTACGAAGGAGATCTATGATTCGTAAATGGAACTACAAACCATATTGTTGGAACATGGTTTTACAGGTGCAATTTCTTGTAGATAAATTTTGTGGAATTGAAGTAAGAAGGCCAAGTATGACATGTACTCTGATTTACGACCTATAAATAGTGGCTCATAGATGGGTCCAGTAGATTTGAAGTGAAGGATTTTTAGGTCATTTTTTATCCATTTAACTCCTAAACTATATTGTTGTCATGCCCCAATTCGAGATCCTAGACACGACACGACAAATGGGAACTCAAGGTGATCCCAAACAAGCCTCTTAAGCATGCAACACACATCCTTGGTTTCATGGAAGTATCAAAGAGCAACAAATATATATGACATGATTTCTAAGGCAAATGAGACTTTGGACTCACACTATGGAGATGTTATAGGGAAGGGATGAGCATGAATCACTTTGCAAATAATTTATAAGGAGAGGATAAGTATGACTCACCCTATGGGGGCAATTAGGGACTTGGGACTTCTATCTCATCATCATCATCAAGCATTTAACACAAGAAGGTATTGTGGGACTAAGGGATATCTTCATAGTACAAAAGCATAGGGAGTCGAGCTCAATCATACATAACCACCACAATATCCAACAACACCTCTAATTATGAATAGGAAAGGGGCCAATACATCTGCTGGGCTCACCCTCAAAAGACAGTACCCAAAAAATAAATGAGTCTAAACAAGGGATGAAAGTAAGTGGAATCTTTCCCCTAGATGTGGAGCACTCACCAGTCAATCTTCAACAGAAACGTCTAGCCGCGTGGAGGAGGAGGATATTAAGGAGCTCCAGTTCCTACATTGTTTGATCCAGGAAAAAGTATGTGCTAGTACTTGGAATGTTCTAAATATATAGGGTGAAAATGCATCAAAGAACATAAATCATTGGTAATCAAGATGTGTCATCATAAATAATGAATATAGACTCAATATGTCATGAGAGGTAATCGCCTGAAGGGGTATGCATAATAAATCATCAAGTCACATGACATCATATACATAGTAGGAAGGGATCGTAATCGACATATAAGACCAAGCGAACTACTATTTGGAATACCTATGTTCACTCCGTGTCAGACAAGCAACAGTCTACTTTGCTAAGGTAGACCTAACAATATCCTCATGGCATGGACTCTTTAGAAAGTTCCACCACCTTATGGCATAGCATTTTTTCTGAGTTTTACTTCTTATCTTTACATTACAACATAGCCTTTTCGGTAGGTTCAACAAATATTAATAACTTATGGCATTTCCTTTTTGATAGGTACAAGCCCACGTAGGGAATTAATGTCATAAACCTATGGTGGCGTATAGTTATGGGACCTTGGGAGACTACCAACGTCCTCTCGATTTTAGGTCACAGTACCACAAAATACAAGAAACATAATGATAGTTGTGACATGGATAGTCTAAAAATATCTTAGTATCATTCTTGGAGTAGCTCATTAATCATAACTTGTAACATCAAAATTAGGGCTTTACATAATTCTTGTCATTCACATCATGCTAATGAGCACAAAGAATACTTGTTAGCCCCTTGTTAGTCTCAACATGCTTATCATACATATCTTACCACAAAGCATTCATCACTTAAGAACTTGGCATGCATCGTAGATCAATTAATGGTGGTACATGTACACAAGCATTAAATCGTGCAATTTATAAATAAATGCCATGAGAGAAGTACAACGAAATCCTTAAACATTATTCCAAAAAACCCACTAATCATTCATGAGAATACTTGACTAGGGCACCATCAAACCCTCAGATAAAAATCATAGATATCATATGATATTGCATGACATGATAATATACTAGGATAACCTTAATAAAATACTTTATTTTATCATCATAAGAAATAGTTCATATGAATCATTATATATTTCCATAACTTGAGAAAATCACAAAGGGAAAGAGGAATGGTTGAGCTTGTGGAGGAAGGTCTCCACAATCAAACCCACATACCTTGTCAATTTAATAAATAGAAAAATCCTATTTGGAAGTGAAGAAATCGAAACCCTAGCTATTTTCCTTCTTCTTTGAAGTTTGAAGACTTAGGAGTATTTTTGGAGGATTAGGACTTAGGGTGTTTTTGGAATGAAGAGGAATGAGAGGGATTAGGGCTAGTAGGACTGATAAAGGGTCCCTTGGAGGTCAAAACGACCTTGTATTGACATAAAAGGCTGAGAAATTACAAAATATTCCCTTTTTAAAATCTGGACTGATTGGACTATGAGACCTCGTTTATGGGCTGTAGTCCATTCGACGAGCCATAGATAGGGGTTTCATCTAATAAATTTTCAGAATTTCAGAGACCCTTCTCTGATTTACATTCCACAACACGATCTATGATAGATGATTTTATGAGCTATCTAATGAATCATAGATTGAATCCTTGAAAATTCCCAACTTCACCATGTCTGCCCCATGTTCTATGAACCAACTTACGTGCCTTGCAATGATTTGTGACTCGTAAATCCCCTAGTAGAAGCTGATAGTCCAAAAGGTTCCAAAGCTTATTTTCTTGTATTCTTCGTACTCCTCTTAGGTGGGACCTTACAATATCTCCCCCTTGCAAACATTTGAATTGGGAACATAGATTAAGGCAAGCTCTAAACAATGAAGTACATACACCAGATGCCAAATGCATCTTATACTTAAAATGCAACACATGCACCATTAAAATCTTACCCATGTCTCAAATAACACTTATAATGCAACCTCAAGATCACATAACCATGCACAAATAACATGAGGATGACATGCAAGGAAAGGAGCTTCTAACATAGGAAAGGTCATAGAACCTCAAACTTGATTAACATGGAAGAAAGTAGGATGTCTCTTTCTCGTACTAGCTTCGTCTTCCCAAGTGGCACTTTCTACATGTTAGTTCCTCTAACGGACTTCGACGAAGTGTACATCCTTGTTTCTCAATCTCTTGACTTGCCAATCTAATATTTCGTTGGCACTTACTCATAAGCTAGATTCTCCTCAACAATCACCATTTCTATGGGCACAATAGAACTAGGGTCCCCAATCCATTTCCTCAACATGGAGACATGAAAAACCAGATGGACAATATTCATTTCCATGGGCAACTCTAACTCATACGCAACTTTACCAACATGCCTTTAGATCTGGTAAGGCCCTATGTACATAAAGCTTAATTTTCCCTTCATGCCAAAGCGAACAATGCCTTTCTTTGTTGAAACCTTCAAATACACCCAATCATTAACTTTGAACTCAAGGTCTCTCCTTCTAGTGTCAGTATAGGACTTTTGCTGATGTTGAGCCTCTTTAATCTCTACTTATAACCCTCACCTTCTCCAAAGCCTCCATAACTAGATATGGACCCAACAAAGCCATTTCTGCCACTTCAAACCAATCAACCTGAGATCTATAATGCCTCCCATAAAAGGCTTCAAAAGTATCCATCTCAATACTAGAGTGATAGATATTGTTATATACAAACTCAATAAAAAGGAGGTGCTCATCCCTACTACCCTTAAACGAGAAGACACAAGCAATAAGCATATCCTCAAGTGTATAGATAGTCCTCTCGGCTTGGATATCCATTTGTGGGTGAAAGGCCGGGTTAATTTTGACTTTAGTGCCAAGGCCCTTTTGGGAAGACCTCCAAAAGTTCGATGTGGATCGACCACTACGGTTCAAAATGATAGCCAATGGAACCCTATGCAATCTCAACAACTCATGAATATTTAACTTGGCTTAATCTTTGGTAGTATAGGTTGCCTTAACCGGTAGGAAGTGAGCTGTCATCGTCATTCTATCAACAATAACCCAAATAGAATCAAAATGCCTTCTAGTCTTTTGCAAACCAACTAGAAAATATGTATTGATCTCTTCCCAATTCTAAGTAGGAACTTCTATGTCCTGAACCAAACCACCTGGCCTTTAATGCTCTGCCTTGACTTGTTGGCAAGTATGGCAACAAGCTACAAACTTTGAAATGTCTCTCTTCATACCACCCCACCAATACATTTATCTTAAATCTTTATACATCTTTGTAGAGCCGGAGTGAATAGAATATGAGGAATTATGGGCTTCTTTCAAAATAAGATCTCTAAAGTTATCAACATTGGGCACACATAACCTACCTTGGTACCAAAAAGCACCATCTCCCCCTTTGGAAAAAACCTCCACACTGCCACTTTTCACCGATGACTTCAACTCCATCAAAGCGTGGTGAAGGTCTAGTTTCAATTTAACTTCTTCAATCAAGGAGGACGTGAAATCATCTAGTAGCACTACACCACCGTTCTTTGCCTTTTTCACTCTAACCCTGAACCTAGCCGACCAATGGACCTCTCTCCGCAATTCTTTCTTGCTATCCTGAAAGTGCTCTATACTATCCATGGATACCCGACTTAAGGTATCGGCCACAATATTAGCCTTTTCCAGATGGTGATGCACACTCATGTCATAATCTTTTAGGAACTCTAGCCACCTTGTTCGCCTTTGATTTATGTTTCTTTGGGTGAACACATATTGGAGACTCTTATGGTTAGTGACAACATCTACATAAACCCCATACAAATATTGATGCCATATCTTTAAGGCAAATACCATAATCGCTAGTTGAAGATCCTGGGTAGGGTAATGATGCTTATGTACCTTTAGTTGCCTGGAAGCATAGGCGATGACCTTGCCATTTTCCATCAACACACATCCCGATCCAATTCTTGAAGCATCAGCATACACCATGAATTCCTCTAATCCTTCAAGTAGAGCAAAAATAGGAGCAGACATAAACTTTTCCTTCAAGGTTTGGAAATTATTTCACATTCATTAGTCCATACAAATTTTTCTTTCTTTCAGGTCACTTTTTTTAGGAGAAGAAATCGAGGAGAATCTATTCACGAACCTCTGGTAGTTCCTGGCAAAACCCAAGAAGCTCCTAATGTCCGTCGGAGTCAAGGGTCTAAGCCAATTTCTTATTGCCTCCATATTTTTGGGATCCACCTTAATCCCATCACTTGACACCACATGACTCAAGAATTCAACTTCCTTCAACCAAAGCACAGATTTGTCAAATTTAGCAAAGAGCCTTTCTTCCCTCAATGTTTGCAACACCAACCTAAAATGATTTGCATGCTTTTCTTTATTTCGGGAGTAAATAAAAATGTCATCAATAAATATCACAAAAAACATATCAATGTAGGGTTTAAAGACCCTATTCATGAGATCCATAAATATTCTCGCAGTATTAGTTTGGCCAAAGGACATCACCACGAACTCAAAATGCCCATACCTTGTCTAGAAAGCTATTTTGGGAATATCATACTCCCTTACACTCAATTGATGATACTCAAATCGAAAGTCAATCTTTGAGAACTAACTATCTCCTTGCAATTAATCAAATAGGTCATTGATTTAATGCAATGGACACCTATTCTTTATGGTGACCTTATTGAGCTGTCAGTAGTCAATGCACATTCTAAGCAAACCATACTTCTTTCATACAAATAATACCAATGCACCCCAAGGTGACTTACTTGTCCTTATGAACCCCTTCTATAACAAATCCTTCAATTTCTCCTTTAGTTCGTTTAACTCTGCTAGGGCCATTCGATAGAGAGGGATAGAAATGGGGTAAGTATTGGGAGGATATCTATACCAAAATCTATCTCCTTTTCAGGAGGGACACTGGAAAGTTCATGGGGGAAGACATCAAGAAACTCATTGACAATCAAGAATGACTCAATAGGAGGGACCTTAGACCCGACATCCCTAACCCGTATAAGATAATAGATATAGCCTTCGGAAATCAACTTTTGAGCCTTAATATAAGAGATGAATCTACCCTCGACCATCTAATCATGACGTTTCATTTAAAGATGGGTTCATTAAGGATTTGAAATTTAACCTCACGATCTTTACAATCAATAGTAGCATGATGTACATGTCACTAATCCATCCCAAGAATGATGTCAAAATCAACCATATCGAGCTCAACAAAATCACAAGGAAAACCTTTATGCAAAATATACACAAAACAAACTTTATAGACTATTATAGCAAGGATGAACTCATTGACGGGGGTGGACACCTCAAAGGGTTTACATAGCAATTCAAGACAAACATGAATGTCGGTTAGCAATAAATGGAGTAATGAAAGAAAGAGCGGCACCTAGATCTAATAAAGCATATACATCAAGATGATAAAGCTTTAACATATTGGTAACAATATTGGGCCCCTCATCAACCTCTTGTCTTCCTTGAAGAGAATAGAACTAGTTGTGTCGAGGAGCACCTCCTTCTTAACCACCTTATGCCCTTTGATCTCCTTTGCCACCTTTACCTTGCGGATGACCATCCCTATCTTTTTTTGGACACTCCAGAATCTTATGGACCATTTTTCCACAATCGAAGCAAGCACCTATATTCCTCCAACATGAGCCACTGTGATTTCTTCCACATTTTGGGCACTTAGGATGAGTCATTCCACCATTCTCCCCTTGAGCCTTTGAGTTGGGGGCCCAATCATTACTGAACCTTTGGACTTCATCATTGGAGGTCCCTTGGCCATGGAACTTGTGACATTGTTGGAAACGCCCACCCTTAGCACCTTGGGACCTGTCGTCATGTTGTGCCCTCTTGTACTCCCCCATCCTTCTCTTTCTATGTTTCACCCCTTCAAGTTGTTTAGTGTATGTCATAAGCCATGATATATCCATCCCACCAATAAGCATGGTGGCGTGGCACTCTACATTGATCAAGTTTGATATGCTCGACCAAACTTGTGCATCCTTGCTCGAGGGTGGGCAATCAAGTGAGAAGAAAAATTAGAGAGGTTGTTGAACTTAAGGGAATACTCCCTCATGCTCATAGAGCCTTGCCTAACATTCATGGAATCTATCAAATTTGCTTCTCCTAGCTCAATTGGAAAGAAGCAATGAAGAAAAGCAACTTTAAATTCCTCCCATGGAATGGGTTCATCATCCGCCCTCTCCATATTCCATTGACTATACCTGTATTTGAGCAAGGCCCTTGAGTTGGTATGCCTCTAGTTCCACTTTCTCCTCCAAAAATACCCCCATGATAGCCAAAACTGTATACACTTTATCGATGACTTCTTGGGGTTTTACCTCTACCTTTGAGCCATGGAGTTCCGGGGGATTCAACCTTGTGACATCCCTTACCCTTGAGGTCGGTGTAGGAGCACGAGGATCTTAAGCATCTTGATTGGCCAAGGTCCTTGCCAATAGGGTGACCACATTCCCGGTACTCGGTGTGGCTGACTCCTTCTCCTTCAAAAGGTAGCTTGTGGGACCAGAGGGTCGGTTCATCGTCAGGGGTGGGAGCTCTTTGTGCTATTCGTCTTGGCAGCATAATCTAAAAGAGAAAAAAGGTAGTTCATTAGAGATAGGAAATCTTATGTCAAATCTAGAGCATAAAGTAGACCATGAAGAAGTGAACAAATTCCTAAACCACCGCATAGCCTCTCATTCCTACTTGTGGCGCGCTTCACAACTATGAACAGGACTCTGCTCAACGTGGTGTGTTGGATTTTCGAGGATCATTTACAAATCTAGCGCTTTGATATCAAGCTTTGTCATACCCTAAGCTGATGGACTAGATGTTATACGATGAACAAAAACTCGAAGGGATCCCAAACATGCCTCTTAGGGATGCAAAGTACATCTTTGGTTTAGCAGAAGCATAGAAAGAGCAACAAACATATAGCACATGGTTTCTAAGGGAAAAGGGACTTTGGACTCATGCTAACGTGATGTTGTAAGGAGGGGATGAGCATGAATCACATAGAAATAATTTCTAAGGGACAAGTAAGTACGACTCACGCTATGTGGGCAATTAGGGACTTGGGACTTCCATCTCATCACCATCATCAAACATTTAACACAACAAGGGAGTGTGGGACTAAGGGATATCTTTATATTATAAAGCGTAAAGAGTCAAGCTCAATCATACATAACCACTACAATATCATACAATACCTCTAATTATGAATAAGACGGGGCCAAAACATCTCTCGATCTCATACTCAAAAGTCAGTATCCGAAAAATAAATGAGTCTAAACAAGGCATAAAAGTAGGTGAAATCTTGTCCATGGATGTGGAGGACTCACCAAGAAATCCTCAAGTGGGACGTCTAGCCGTGTGGAGGAGGACGATAGGAAGTAGCTCTGGTTCCTACAATGGCTAGATCACACAGGAAAAATATATGCATTAGTACTTTGAATGTTCTAAGTACGCGAAGTGCAAATGCATCAAAGAACATAAATTATAGTTAATCAAGATGTGTCATCATAAACAATGAATTAGATTCAATATGTCATAAGAGGCAATCGCCTGAAGTGGTATGCATGATAACTCATGAAGTCACTTGACATCACATACATAGTGGGAAGGGACCATAACAAACATATAAGACCAAGCGAGCTACTACTTGGAATCTCGATGTTCACTCCACATCGGACAAAGAGTGGTCTACTTTGCCAAGGTAGCCTGACACTATCCTTACATCATGGCCTTTTCGGAATGTGCCACCACTTATAGCACAACCCTTTTGGTAGGTTTTACATATTATCTTTACCTTACATCATAACCTTTTTGGTAGTTTCAACAAATATCCATACCTTACGGCATTTCCTTCTAGGTAGGTACAAGATCACGCAAGGAATTAATATCATAAACTTATGGTGGCACACAGTTATGGGACCATTGGGGACTACCAAGGTGCTCTGGTGTTAGGCCACAATCCTATGGAATACTTGATACAAACTCATAATTATGAAATTTTCATGACCCAGCCTGGGGCCTAGACGTGACACGTCCTTTGTCGCAGAAGCATTTGAGCAATAACAAGAGATCGTAAATAGGGATAAATGAGGCTAAGGGAGAACTTTAATACTATAGAAACATGATAAGCCAATAGAGTATAACATTAATACATCATAAGGTTCCAACAACACCTCTACTACACAGATAAGAGCAGGGCCCATGACAATCTTCGAGCTCACCCTCATAGTCATAAGTTTCCTACATAGAGAAAGTCAATACATAGCATCAAAATCAAGAGACATATGTTCTTGGGGTTGAGGACTCACCAACTTGCTTTAAAAGAAATTGTACTAGCCATATGGTGTAGGAGGATGATCAAGTAGGGCTCCGATTCCTACATTGTAACATCATGTAGGCATAGATTATGAGTTAGTACGTTTGAATGCACTAAGTATGTAGGACGCAATACAACAAGACATATGCAATATAGGCAAAATTCAATGTCACAAGAAATGGATAGCGTGGTAGCAATATGACATGCATGAATGATGCTTGAGTAAAACATGCTTATTTAGAACTTATTACATATTTAAGAAGAGGCAAACATTACGATGGATTGTCACACCCTACCATCCATGTAGATTGAGGTATCAACCCCTCAATTGGTTGATGGACATCATAACCTCCATCATAGTAGTCAAGGTATTAACCCCTCAACAAGGTTAATGGACATCACACCCTCCATCATAGTGCTCAAGGTATCAACCCCTCAACATGGTTGATGGATATCACACCCTCCATCATAGTGATCAAGGTATCAACCCCTCAACATTATTAATGGACACACACGCCCTCCATCATAATGGTCAAGGGATCAACCCCTCAACATGGTTAATGGACATTACACCCTCGATCATAGTGGTCAAGGTACACTAAAAGAAAATAGATCTTTAACAAGGTGAAATTTTATCGCTAAAAGTATAAATCTTGTCTTTATTAGTCAATATTGATAGGTAAATATCTGGTCGTCACCGGTCATTAAAAGCTCTGTCGTTAAAATTTTAGTGACCGGATTAAGACAACAAAAATAGGGTAGTTATACCTCGTTTCAGCAACAAAATTTTTTCTTCACTAATTGATATTCCAGTTCACATGACAACAGTTTTAACATTTACTCCAAGGCTCCCTTCAGTTCTAGTTAGTAAAACTTTAATTATAACCACAAATTAGATCAACAAAAGTGCATACACTCACACACACACAAATACATGCACATATGAAAACATACAAATTGATTATATTCGTATTAAATTTCATAGTAACTATAAAGAATGATATTGCATAACATGACAAAAATAAAGACATACAAATTATGTGATATTATATTTTTAACTCTTAAAAGAAAAACTAGAATATCTTTTCTTAAATATGAAATGTATTCTTTCTATGATTCAAAAATTTTCCATTACTTATACTTATTTACACTTTCTCTGAGGATGAGTTCTTCACACTGCATGATCTGTCAAAAAACAAGTATAAAACTTTTATGCAAGGTTATTAATAACACACCTAATAACTATTATCTTTCTTTTTTTTGTAAAATCAAAGATTAACTACGATGAAATATAAACTTTAATTCCATTCTCACAATTAAAATAAAAATAAATTTGGGGTTTCTAGTTCTAGACATAAAGTTGTCTGTTTTGTATTTTTGTACCTTAAGTTATTGACTTTTCGTACATTGATTCATGGATAAACCCACCATTTTCTTTTGGTTTCACTTCTTATACTAATAGTATTCACCTAATATAAATAATTCAATATCATTAAAATATTATGTGATACAAATCAAATATATTATCTTAAAATTTTAAAATAATAAAAAAAATCACGATCTCTTAATTAATTTAGCAGTTGATTATATGTCATGTAAAACGTTTTAAATTGTCTATTTCTAAAATTATACTTTATGCTTTTCTAACTCAAACAAATAATTTTTCTTTGTATACACCTGTTAGTTTCACAACCAATAATGAGAAAATAGTTGACACAATATAAATTTTTATTAGAAAATATAGTATTGCTGAATACTAATTTGCAAGTGGAGGAACATTTATCCTCTTGTGAAAATTACTTACTACCAAATTTATATAACTTTTGTACCGTAAATTAATCTCATAAGTTCATAATTATTATTTAATATAATTAATTCTATTTTTAATTTTTTGTTTTATTATAATTTTTGTTTTGACCTACTTCATCCTACATTTTTTAAAAAGGTCAAGTAAAGATAAATAAATTGTCTCTCAAAATAAAAACATATCTAGAAACTATATCAAGAAAATATTTAAGTTAAAAAAATTATGCCAAAAAGATTGTAATTAAATGCTTTTACAATTTTATATAATTAACTATAATAAGAATGATGGATAGAGTTATTAGAAAATAATAGATTAATATTTTTTTTAAAACTTTTTTATTTTGAAATAACCAAAATTATATAAGATGGTGGATTCTTATCATAATGATGAAATGATTAATAAAACGCTACTTGTGATACTTATCATATGATTTAGTCTGATATCTTTGCACTCATATTAATAAAAATATATTTTTACACTAACTAATGTGTTTTATCGACAAAATGTTATGCTTTTGATGATCAAATTTAGCCTCTCATGAATGTTGGATTAAAATTTGTCTTTAACAACCGAGTAAAAACTAGACACTACAAATGTTGTAAGAAAAACAATTTGACTGTTATAAGTATATTTATAACGACCGAAAAAATTTGGTCGCTATAAGTATATTTATAACGACGGGAAAAAATGTGGTCTCTATAAGTATATTTATAATGATTGGAAAAAATTTGGTCGCTATAGGTATATTTATAACGACCGTATTCATTTTCCTTCGTTGAGAAATGGTCGTTAAAAGTCTATTTGCTTGTAGTGGCATCATGTTGGAGGGTGTGATGTCCAAATATTTACCTTACTTTCATCATCATAAAGTCACTTATCTCATATGATAATGAAAGTAAGGTATATATCATCATAAAGTCAGTTATCTCATATGTCATGCATTAGGCCTTCAACAACTCAAGAAACCTTAATTGTACATTTTATCAAACACTTGGCGGGTGTGTAATGCTAGTTAAAACCATGCAATTCAAGGGTGAAATCATGTAAGAAAAATCAATATGAAACGACCCACTAAAACTTGGTAATACCCTCAAGCAATGTACGTTAAACCCCATCATCAAATCTCAAAGTAGATCATAGATCCATAACTCAAAACATGCTTAAACAATCACACTATAATGAAACCCTAATATAGTTCATAGTCAAAAATATAATAAGTAAGACACATAAGAAATTCAACTTAGAAATATGAAATTCATGTAAAAAGGAGGCTTGTGCACCATTGGTGAAAGGACGCCATGGTTGAAACCCACATAACTTAGATTTTGAGTTTTGGAAATTGGGTTGTGAAAGACTTGGAGCTTGGAAGTGAGTCTTGGAATCCAAAACTTGTTCTTGGGTTTTCTTGAATTGGTATTGGGGTTTTGATAGAGGCCCTTGGGAGAACTCGAGAGTGCATTTGAGATAAGAGTAATAAGTTTGATCTTTTGGAACAGGGTTTAGATCTTTTGGGGAGGTTAGGATATCATTAGAAGTCCAAAAAGATCACTAGAATAAATAAAATTTATGAAAACGCCATTAGTAAAACGAAGAAAAAATTAGCAAAGTGTTGCCCCACTGAAGGGTTCACTATTTGTGTGTCACTCCACGGGTCGTGTGGAGTGCCAGTGAGATGGGAGTAAGACAAAACAAATTAGAATTACAACACTTGGGAAAAACTTATCGTCAATGTCACTTTGAAGGACCACTTACAAAGGTCGTGTGATGTTACACGGTCCGTGTTGTGGTCCATCCAACTACACTTAGAGAAGAAAATTGTGGCCAAGCCCCCATGCCCAGATGGATGGCTTGTGAAGCATGCCACAGCCCGCTATTGGTCGTGGCACAACACTTAGTCAAGAAATCCCTCCCATGCTTACCTTCTTCACTTGCACACATTCCACGACCAACAACACGGTCAGTGGCAAGCCACACGACCCGTGCCACTAGCTGTGTCACACGCCTTAACAAAAAATGGTCTTTTCCCGCGCAATATAGCCTAGACGGTCCGTGCAAAGCTCTACTTCTCGTAAACCTACCCATGTGGTTTCACTTCACCGAATGGTCTCTCGAAAAAGGTCATAACACCTTCATCTGAACTCGAAATGAGGTAAAACCAAGTGCATTGGAAAGCTAACTCAAAGTGGTTTCATTTGACATGGCATAATCCATTAGTTCTATGTGTGCTAAAAGTTATGCTCATGTAAAGTTGACCCTTGCATGAACCGACACCCAAATACACTCCTAATCTGACCAAATGAGACTTGAAACATGGAAGTCTTGAACCTTTCTAATAACTAGAAGTCTCCCATGACCCTAACACACTCCCAACCTAACCAAATGAGACTTGAAACATGGGTACATAAGAGCACGGAGTTACGGGGTGTCACAAACATGCATAGTCTCTAAATATCTTAGTATCATTCTTGGATTAGCTCGTTAATCATAACTTGTATCACCAAAATTAGGGCTTTACATAATTCTTTTCATTCACATCATGCTCATGTGCTCAAAGCATACTTATTAGCCCCTTTGTTAGTCTCAGCATGCTTATCATACATATCTTGTCACAAAGCATTCTTGACTTAAGAACTTCACATGCATCATAGATTAATTAATGGTAGGTACATGTACACACAAGTTTAAAATCATGAAATTTGTAAATAAATACCATGAGAGGAGTATAATAAAATCCTTAAAAATTATTCAAAATAACCCACCAATCATTCAAGAGAATACTTGGCTAGGGCACTATAACAGCCTCACATAAAAATTACAGATGTTACGTGATATTTCATGACATGATAATATGCTAAAATAACCATCATAAAATACTTCATTTTATCATCATAAGAATGGGTTCATAAAAATCATCATATATTTCCATAACATGATAAAATCACAAAGGGAATGCGAAATGGTTGAGCTTGTGGTGGAAAGGCCTCCACAATCAAAACCCACATACCTTGTCAACTTAATGAAGATAAAATCCAATTTGGAAGTGAAAAAATCAAAACCCTAGCTTGTTTCCTTCTTCTTGGAAGCTTGAAGACTTGGGAGTATTTTTAGATTGAGGAATGAGAGGGATTAGGGCTAAGAGGACTGCTAAAGGGTCCCTTGGAGGTTAAAACAACCTAGTGTTGACATAAAAGGCTAAGAAATGGCAAAATAGCCCCTTTTTAAAATCTGGTCGGATCGGTCTACAAGACCTCAGTTATGAGCCATAGTCCATTTACGAGTTGTGGATAGGGGTTTCTTCTCATATATTTTCTGAATTTTAGAGACCCTTCCTGATTCAAGTTCCATGGCATAATCTACCACTTGTAGAAGATTTTATCGGCCATCTAATGAATGATAGATTGAATACCTAAAAGTTCCCAATTTCACTAAGTCTAACCTAGATTCTACAAACCAACTTACGGGCCGTGCAATGATTTACGACTTGTAAAACCCCCTCGTAAAAGATGACAGTGTGGTAACCCTTGAGGGAGGACGCCACTTTTGTACATTTTAGCTCTACATAACACGTGCCATATTAATCATAACGAATTAATGAAATCAAATGGTTAAAGGTATAGGATCCTGTTCTAAAGGTCATCGGGTCGAGTTCTAGTTCATGTTTAAAGCGAAAGTATCTTGCACAACAATTTCAACATCTATTTTACGCGATCTTTATACATTGCTCATATTATTGTAGTACCCCTTGAAAACTCCATTTTACATAGTCACTTCAAAATAATAGTTAATGTAACATTTAAAACTTGCTTGTCGGCTCCAATTTAACTAGTCAAGCTAAACCTTAAGTTATAACCCATGGTTTCGTAATTTATGCATGCATTTCCAATTTATACATACATATGCAACAGCAAAATCATTTACTTGTCCCAAACTACTACCGTATATATATCCAAATGCAAATGTGATCTCGTGCAAAGTTACCAAAAAATTATCTTCCATGGCTATCCTCAAGCATCAACTCGGTATGTTCCTATTGTAGAAACAACTATGGCTAAGGTTGAAGCTTAGTGGTGTAAAGGCTTAAAGTGGAACCCTTTATATTTTTCAATTTATCATTATTAAGTCAAGGGAAACACAATTTGAATACAATAAATAAACTAGTAAACAAATATATCAACAGTATCTAGTGAGATATTTAAACATCTAAGTGTCAAGAGTTCTTAGAACAATATTTACAAGACATTTAAATGCCAAGTTTCGCCCATTATGTATGTCGTACCATCACACCAAACATATTCAAGTATTAAGAAGGGCCCAAGCCTTGTATCAAGAAGGGTGGAGACCCAATTTTAAAGAGAACCAAGAACCATATCAAGAGTGGTTTCCTAGTTCGTGCATAAAATGGACTGCTTCCATCCTTGAGGCTAACCAAATATCCACAATTAAGATGGCAATTGATCTGAACAAGAGGCATACCAATGGTGACAAAGTCACAGCTACAAGAAAGACTAAGCCCATAATGGTGTCAAGTGATCAGGTAATTCATACAAATAGGCGAATTAAACAAGTTCCTTCCGAGTCCCAAAATATATCAACACAACCTAATAAAACGACAAGAATGTAGATGAGATACCAAGATAACATTGAAATTTACCAGCAGATGACAAAGGCACAAGAACAAGTTTTTACATGAACCTGATACTTTTATCACGCAATCAACCCTAACAATTTCAAGTTGGGGATCAATCAGAATTCGTTTTTGTTCAATCGACTTCCTTAAAATTGTACAAGAATGTGAGTATCTTAATACTTATTTACATGCTCATTTAACATTCAACAGTTTTAACAGGTAGCAAATAACTAGAGAAATGCCTAAACTTCGTCCTATTTTTACAAATTAGACTCTTCTCGGCAGTTTCACTGCCTTGCAACGCAACTCGATTTCGGATTGATAAATGGACAAACTAGTGTTTTCAGTCTACATGAAAATTGTAGGTAAATGAATATAGGTTGCAGAAAGTCAAGAATTACTTCAAAAAACCTTTTTTTACAAGTATTTATAATCGAAACCATAACAGCACAATCCCACGGATTTCTGTGTCAAACCCTGGATAGAACTTGTCTAAACTTGTGTCCACTGTTTTGAATCCATAACCAGCAAATTAGGTTCCAACATAAAATTAAGAGTTGTAGATAAATGTCGTGGAGTCACAAAGAATCAAGCATCATTAAAAAATAAATCTCACACATCAGGATTTGATTAACATACTAACAACCGCACATAGAAGACTTCTCCGACAAAAAATTGGTCAGAACTTTCACTGTGTTCCACGCCTTCTTTTGATACCATACATGCAGATTTAGATTTTTATATAAACATAAAAATTGTAGGTATGTGAATTAGATTTCCAAAATATATCTACACACTAAAAGTACAGTTATATACAATAACATAATTCAACAATTACTACACACCATGCAATTTAAAGATAAATTTCGACCTATTACCAAAGGATAGGGAATTTCTAAACTTTTCTCAAAGGGACTAATTTGTTTTCTATGTGTGATTGAAAAAGAAGGATAGGAGAGAGTTTTTAAGGTATGATAAGGTCCATAAAATTGACGTACGTTGGGGAAAACATATTTTATGTTAGAAGAGTCATAAGAGAAAAAAGTCCAATAAGGTGGCTACACAAGTCCCCTTTTTCCATTCCTTATCTATTTTGTCCACATATAATACTCACTATTAAGCCTTTTTTAACATGTATAACTATATAAAAAAAATATTTTTCACTAAGACAACCCCTCCCTCATTCCTTCTGACTATTCAAGAAAATCAATTTCTCTAATGACACGAACTTAAGTCAAAAAGTTGTGAAGTAAGGGTTGGTTTTATCTCAAGGGGATATTTTTTTGAAAGTAAATGCATTAATTAATAATAGGGGCATTTCAAAAAGTCTAAATATTTCCAAAAGCTTATTATCTTGTATTCTTCATACTCCTCTTAGGTGGGGCCTTACAATTGCTTTGACCCTTATAACTAACTCAAACCTTATAAAATCTTCTCCTAATTCATTTTCTTTCACTCTTAGAACTTCCCCTAGATTTCAAAATTTTCTCTCTCTAAGCAAGAACTATTGGAGCTAGTGTTTCGTTCTTTTACTGAGGATTCCAAGGTCTATTCATCTCAATTTCTAAGGTCCTTACTTGAGGTATGTAGGGATTTTTCATGGACTAGATTCATCCATTAACCCTAACTTGAATTTCTTTTTTCTCAAAGTTAAGCATGCATTTTTATGGGTTTTCATGATTTCATCCAAATAATTTGATTATAATTATTACATGATTATTATACTTAAATATGTATAAACAATGAAGAGTTATATGATTTCCAAAGGAATGCAAGTGATTTCAAGTATACAATGATATAGCTTGTTGAACTGATGTTCATTCCTTCACTAATGATCCTAATTGATTTTAAATGCTTGATTTTCACATGATTTTCGTCTAATTGCATAATTTTAGCTCAATTACTCACGAACCTACACAGGACCCTAATTTTCTATAACAAAGTTATATTTTTCATAGAATATGATTCTAAATATGAAAGTATGATTTGATGATGATAATGATGATAAGGGTGGTGAAAGACCCTAATATTGATGAAAATGATGATAAGATAGTGAGTATACCCATACTATATGCAAAGCTGTAAAGATGGACTATTCCTATGCTATGGTTTGATATTATTTCATGAGATAATGTGCCTATTTTACAAGCTGGAAAGTATGATTTTGATAAAGTATGATTTCTAAACATGATTATGCATCCCATTAGGATATGACTTTATGTGTTCCATGTGGATTGGACTTACCACTACATGAGCTTGCGTATGTGTGTGGGGGACTATCCCCAAGGATCGTTACATAAATTCTCAAGTCACATAACTAGATGCAACCATAGGCTTATGATTATGTGCATATAAGGCTAGCTAATGAGTCCATATAGCATTATGTTCATGTGATACTAACCACGCTAGGGTTAATCCTAAAGGGTGGGATCTTTATGTTCATGTAACACTTATCATACTAGGGTTAATCCTAAAGGGTAGAGTTGAATCTACTTTTTGCAAAACACACTCGTCTTTTTCTTAGTGTAGTGAGAATATCAACATTCCATGTAATAGTCCACATGATCTTATAGTCAGTTATGGTATTATTCCAATATTCGTATGCTAGGTGATGAAAGGTTTTAAGATTCTTACATTCATGGTTTCAAACATGCATTGATCATTCATATCTTGTCATTATTCTATTGCTATAATTATGTATATTGCTATTGTGTTATAATGTTTTCCTTGATGTATGACATACCCACATACATAGTACATTTCATGCACCAACGCATACTCTTCGCTAATATGATCTAACCATGTAAGGACGGATGAAGAGACCACTCATCCTACTCACGGCTAGGCTTCAAATTATGCTTTGAAGATTGTTGGTGAGTTTTCATGCTTTTGGGACAAGCATTGTTCATGTTATGCTTTCATATGTTGAGACGTTATGATTTTATTTGTTATTCTCTCTTAATAGTATGACAGTAGCAAAGTGTAGGCCCCGCAAAGATCTATGATGTAGAGGGTGCATGAAGTAGACTTATGATTTTGTAATTTCCTTAAGGGAAACTATAACTTTGATATTGCTATATTTCACTTGCTTACCCAAATATGAATTGCGTATTTCACCTTATCTATACTTAAGATATGAACAAGGGGCATAGATGGGGCGCCTTCAGCTGTCACATTGTCGTGACACGGGTAGGCCCTAGGATTGTGTCATAACAAGGAAATGTCCATCTCTTTCACAAGCACTGCGGTCTTTCACTCCTTGAATACTAATTCTGACACCCAAGAGATGAATTTCCTCATTATAGTTTATGAGTCCTCCATAGTGAATGATGCATATTTAGAGATCTTTGTAAATTTAAGAGAGTGTTGCCTCACTCATATGCCCTTGCTTCATGTTGATAAACTCTTGTACCTTTGCTTCCATTAGATCTAATTTGAAAACACTATCGAAGAACACACATTTGAACTCTTCCCATTCAACTTGTCCTGGTCATTCACCCATTTCATCAACCCATTGATCATAGCAAACCTTTTCCACACCTTTAAGTTGATAGGCCACTAGTTGGGCCCTTTTTTTCAATGGTACTCCCATGATGGACACAATAATATATGCCCATCAATGAATTCCCCTCAATTTTCATCAACTTTGGAGTTACGGTATTCCGGTAGTTCGTTCTCATAAAATTCTGGGCTATTGTCACCAGTAAAGGTTCTTGGGGAGGAAGTGAAACCTCCCAGTTAGGTTGGCTAGCTAATGCTTGGACCAACATTACAAAAGTGACTCAGAACTCTACATGTGTGACTTTCTGTTCTTATTGCAAAAAGGGGCTTGATCTTCATTCACCTCCGTACGTAAAAAAGTTCTTCTTGGTGGAATAATCTTGAAATAGCAAAGGGAGTATCCTTAGAAAGGAGAAAATCTTAGACAACTGTAAAGGCTTGACATGAATCATGAAGAAGGGAAAGTTTCCTGAATGCCTCATAGCCTTTAATTCATAATTGTGACATACTTCACAACCAAGAACCAGACTCTACTCTATGCAATCTGTTGGATACCCAAGGAACATTTCAAGCCTCCTGCTCTGATGCTAAAATTGTCATGCTCGAGCTAGGGCTTAGTTGTAATACAACGAATGAGAAACTCAGAGGTACCCCGCCTAAGCGACTTAGCATTCATCGAGCATTCGTAGGAAACTAAACATCATCATGTGGAATTAAAAGTTGGAAAGGGACTAACGGACATTTATTTTTTGAAATCAAAAGACAACATCTCAATTAAAGCTATATCATCCAAACATATGAATCTACATAAGGCATAGCAAGGACAAAAACACAATCATTATTCTCCTCAAATAAAAAGACATCAAAATAGGATAGAAAGTAAACATCTCTAAGTACATAATTGTCTAAAAGATACAAAGCATGAAGTAAGAGGTGAAATCCCTAAATCTAAGGGCTCACCAATCAACTAGTAGTCTCTTATGTTAAAGCAAGCCACGTGTTGCTGGAGGAGGTATTGCACCTGTTCTTAGATGGTGATATCATGTAGACAAAATAGATATTAGTACGTTGAAATGTTGTAACACCCCACATATTACATGAACTAGTCCTATGCACGTGAAGCATGATATAACTTGGTAAAATAAGCACCTATTTTTAAAAGTGCTTGAATCTCAAATTAGAGGGCGACATGTATGTCTAACGATGAAGAGGGTCGAGTGTAAATAAGTTTTAAGTAAAATTGAGGAGATCACGACCCTAAAAAAAATGAGAGAACTGAGGTGCTTGCAGGATTTAGGAAACTAGCAGGTGATTCACCTACTTGTGTAGCTTAAAATTGCAAGCTAAACGCAGACGAGGCCTGACGTTGAATTTGTCCAAGTTCGATTATGAATAAAGTTCGTGTTATGGGTGTAAATTTAGGCCATGTTTTAGAATCATAAATGCACTGTATTTGTGGCCAAAGATTAAAGAGAAAGGACTCAAGTACAACAAAACTCACTTGGTGAATTTGGCCAAAACTAAGAGAAAGGGGGAAAATGGGCAGCAAAAGGCCCATCAATTTGGAGCCCCTTAAGGCCCAAGTGAAAGGAGCATGAATCTGCATCACTAACTTAATATAATAACGATAAGAAATCAAAAGTAAGTCGGCTAAGAGGTCTTTTAAAAAGGGATAAAGAAATCTCCCTAAAGTCATTTCAACTTGGACCAAAAAAAAATCTTCTTTCTTGGTTATTCTTTGCCCTCTTTCAAAGGGTGAAAAACAGGCCTCACAACCTTGCAAGGATTTCTAAAGAAGCTCTAAACCTTGCGTTTAAAGATAAGTAAATCTACTTATGCACTTAATATGGTTTTTCTATAAAAAATAGAGAAACAAGCTAATTATACATGTGCTGGATATTTTGGACAGCATGTATCCTAAGGATTGTTGTACACTTTTCTTGTTAAATTAAGATATTTTTCTCTTCTTGGTTGGCTGTATTATGAAATAAGGCTTATGTACTTAACAAAAAGTTGGTTTGATAGTAAGGTAACCAGGCTACTTCACCACTGTTACAGTCCTCAAAGATGACTTATTGTAGGATATCTTAATTGTACTCTTAAAAGAAACTTGTGAGCTGATAATTGGAAATTGTTGTTTCATGACCTTTACCTAATTTGGGATTATTTGTGGACTATTGTAAGACTAGTTCTATGTGTAAAAACGTTGGATATATTTTGGTTAAAGTTGAAACAGGTACGGGATTGTTGATGTTGAAATATAGCGAGAATACGAATGTGATGCTGCCTATTTGTGTGTTGTGCAGGATTGTTATGCCTTGTACTCTATGAACTATTGTAAGACTGTTAAGGGTCTAAAACAAGATGTATATGATATGTACATAAGAATGGTTGTTAGAAAATACGATTATACGTGAAAAGGTTGAAGGAATGCCTTTGCGTCGCTAATTATAAGTTTGCTACCCGGTTGTTAGTTTTTAAGATATTGGGCTGCCAAGAAGTGTTTCTTTGCTGCTAGGACTAGTCTTTGTGACTAATATATTGTAGATAAATATTTGGGGAAGAACTGGTCACTCCAGGGTAGTAACGAGGTTATACAATGAGGTATGTAAGGCTACTTGATTTCATATTATTTGGGATGAAACATATATCCATCCTTGGCACATAAAGGCACTTACCAACTCTGACAACTCTATTAACTGTGTCTCCACTCTTTCAAATTTTCATATTGTCTCATATAGAGTCACCTTCAAATCTGCATACATACTTGGATACCAAGATACACGAGTTCGTTCTACTAAATAAAGTTCATGTGTTGTTCTACCTCCGATGCATTTCATTAATTGTGTAACCTACTCCTTTCATTATGGTGTTGTTTTTCGGTGATTATTTACATATCATGTTGTATCTACAATCCTACAGCTCCAATATTATGACCACAATAAGAATCATCTCAAAAGTAATTTAAAGATAAAGTATATTGCTTGTTGATGGGTGATAATCTGAGGGTAGAAGAATCACCTAGCCAGGGTCGATCCTATCACGGAGGGTAGTCCAAGGAGTGAAAGGAAAAGCCTAGCTAGGGCCAATCCAGATATAGATTTACCGCTGATCAGCTAATCATTTGTATTACTTGTTGTGCACAGATTACACATTAAAGGTAAAGTAATAAAAAGAACATAACGTACATAATCCCACAGTATGACTAAGGGTGGTCTCTCACCCTACACCAGTGCATAGTTTTGTTTGAGTTGTTACTTCATATACAGTGTTTCCTGCCTTACAATTTTAGTACACTATCTCATACTGACATCCTTACGGGGGACCTACATTTTATGATGCAGGTACAGGTGCTAGTAGATCTCTCCAGTAGGAGTACAAGATATTCAGCTGTTGTTGTCAAGCTCCAAGTTGCTTCAGAGCTTTCTATGTCTAGAGCTTATCCCGACCCTTATCAGATACTCTTCCTTATATAGAGGCTTTGTAGACTATGTAAATTAAAGTGTGGTAATGTCTCATACCTTAGACACCGTGGCCTCAACGGCTTAGCCATATGCATTTTCTTTTGGCTTGTAATTACTATTTACTTTCTTAAAGGCTTGTTGAATGTAGAAATCCCTTATAATATACATAGAAAGTGTATAGATATAGGTTTTGATTCTCCTGGGCCTTATTGGCAGTGGGTGCCAGTCCGCTTCAATGGGACTTTGGGCGTGACAAAAATGGTATTAGATCGGGTCATCCTAGGGAGTCTACAAAGCCGTGTCTATGTAAAGTCTTGTTTATCGATGTGTTGTGCACCACATTTACAAGCAGGAGGCTATGTGGAATTTAGAAGTTGTTGCTTTCTTTTTGTTCTTTAGATCGTGCCATAGAGCTAAGCGTAGTACGTGGATTGTGTCTAACCCCTAAATTGTTTTGTACTGCAAGTATTCCTGAAACCAGGATGAACAAAGGTAAAGGGAAGGGAGTAGAAGTAGTGGTTGGTATGCACAGTCAGGTGAGACAATGAAATGAGGCTTAAGATGAGTCTCTGTCACAGACACATCCAACTCCAGCTCCTGATGAACCTGGAAGTAGTGAAAATCCCTCGGAACCACCTATCGATGCTACCGTGCAGGATCTGAGAAATGCAGTACAACTATTGACTCGTATAGTTGCTGGCCAAGGTCAAAGACAAGGTCCAGTTATAGGTGCAGGTAGTGCGAATAGGGTAGCTGGCACAAGGATACGTGATTTCCTTAATTTGGACCCTTCATCCTTCACTGGGTTAGATCCTAATGAAGATCCCTAAGACTTTATTAATCAAATTCAGCGCTCTTTAGATGTTATGTATGTCAGTGGTACAGAAGTTGTCGAGATAACGACATATAGGTTGAAGGGTGTGGATATATTGTCGTATGAAGCTTGGAAGCAATCTAAGGGTATAGACGCACCCCCAACTACCTGGAAGGAGTTCAAAGAGGCATTTCTTGACCATTACTTGCCATTAGAGATCCGTAAGGACCATGCAGATTCGTTCTTGAAACTTCACCAAGGGAATATGAGCATGAGGGAGTATAGCCTTCAAGTTAATTCCCTGGCCAGATATGCTCCTAATGTAGTTGTTACTATGGCAGATAGAGTTCACCAACAAGTGGATAGATTGGATATTTATCTGGTCAGAGACGGTACCATTTCTTCCTTGAACAAGTACATGGATATAGCGAGAATGCAAGCTTTTGCACAGAAATTGGAGGATCAGAGGCAAAGGAGAAGGACACAAAAGTTACAAAGGGCGTAGTCCAAGAGGTCCAGGTCTACAGGGCAGTTTACACCACCCTAAGGTGAGCTTAGTCCTTGGTTTTCTAATAGACCACCAAGGATATCATCCTCCTACTCTACAACTAGTGCTCCACCACAACTTCAGAGCTCTAGGAGAAATCAGTTTGGTCCAAGAAGTGAAGGGAAAGGTGCCCGGATAGCGGGATATTCAGCAGGCCAACAAATGACCCCTACATAGCCTTGTAAAAAGTGTGGAAGAAGTCATTCAGGTATGTGTCGTGTTGGGACAGACGCTTGTTATTAGTGTGGTGTGTCAGGGCATATGATGAGAGATTGGCCGAGGAGACGTATAAGTGATATAGCGAAACCTAGTAGATCAGCTGTTGCATCATCATCATCTGTTCCTCCATTAGGTAGGGGTCAACAACCACCTCTGGGTCGTGGTAGAGGAGTTAGAGGGGCAGCTTGCTCTAGCGGAGTCCAGAATCGCACTTATACTCTGGGAAGTCAGCAAAATTTGGAAGCTTCACCTGATGTGGTCACAGGTATATTGTCCATATTTTCACATAACGTATGTGCATTAATTGACCCTGGTTCTACACTATACATACATTACCCCACTAGTTGCTGCGAAGCTTAAGAGAACACCCAAAATATTGAACAAACCATTTGAAGTGTCTACACCAACTGGTAAATCTATTATGGCTAGAAGGGTTTATTATGACTATGTAGTAACAGTTCATGACCATGACACATTGGCTGACCTTATTGAGCTAGAAATGGTGGAATTTGATGTTATAATGTGTATGGGTTGGTTAGCTTCTTGCTATGCCACCGTAGATTGCCGACCTAAGAGAGTGTACTTCCAGTTTCCAAATGAGGCAGTTCTTGAATGGGAAGGCAATGTTTGGGTACCAAAGGAGAAGTTTATCTCTTATTTTAAGGCCAAAAAGATGATATCTAAGGGGTATATATGTCATTTAGCTAGAGTGAAGGATATGGAGGCAGAATCACAAAATCTTCAATCAGTTCCAGTAGTGAAAGAATTTGTTGATGTGTTCCTTGAAGAACTTCATGGATTACCTCCAGAACGAGAAGTAGATTTTTGTATTGACTTACTTCCAGGCACTCAACCTATTTCAATCCCTCCATATAGAATGGTCGTGGAAGAATTGCGTGAATTAAAAGAGAAGTTAAAAGACTTATTGGAGAAGGGTTTTATAAGACCTAGTGTGTTCCCTTGGGCTGCACCAGTGTTATTTGTACACAAAAAGGATGGCAGCTGGAGAATGTGTATCGACTATCGACAATTGAATAGGGTGACAATTAAGAATAAATGCCCCGTTCCAGGATTGATGATTTATTTGATAAGTTACAGGGTCCTAAATGCTTTTCAAAAATTGATTTGAGATCACGATATCACCAAGTGAGGGTGAAGGATGAAGATATACCTAAGACTGCTTTTAGAACACGTTGTGGTCACTTTGAATTTCTTGTTATGACATTTGGTCTAACGAATGCACCAGCAATTTTTATGGATCTGATGAATAGGGTATTCAAGCCATTCTTGGATGCGTTTGTGATAGTGTTTATAGATGACATTTTGGTATATTCAAGATCAGAAGAGGACCACGCAAATAACTTAAGACAGGTGTTACAAGTTCTTCGCGATAGATAATTGTATGCCAAGTTTTCTAAATGTGAATTTTGGCTAAAACTCAGTCGCATTTTTGGGTCATATTGTACCCGATAAGGGAATAAGGGTTGATTCACAGAAGATAGAGGTTGTGAAAGATTGGCCAAGACCAACAACATCCACGTATGTTCAGAGCTTTCTAGGGTTGGCAGGTTATTACAGAAGGTTTGTTGAAGGTTTTTCTTCTATATCTGCAACTCTAACAAAGTTGACAACCAAGTTCCAATGGGATGATGCATGTGAAAGAAGCTTCCAGGAGCTGAAAAATAAACTAACTTCTGCACTTGTGCTAGTACTTCAAGAAGGCACCGAGGGGTATGCAGTGTATTGCGATGCTTTAGGAGTTGGCTCAGGGTATGCGCTAACACAGTATGGTAGGGTAATTGCTTATCCATCTAGACAAATACAACCATATGAGAAAAACTTCCCAACACATGATCTTGAGTTAGCAGCGGTTGTATTTGCTTTGAAAATATGGCGCCATTATTTGTATGGGGTTCGCGTTAACATATATAGTGATCATAATAGCCTGCAATACATCTTTAAGCAGAAAGACCTAAACTTAAGACAACGGAGATGGCTAGAGCTAATAAAGGATTATGACATTGATATACTTTATCACCCTAGGAAAGCCAATGTGGTAGCCAATGCTCTAAGTCGTAACGCAATCATGAATATGGGTGATCAAGCCATGGTAGGTGATGGAGTGGCTAAGGATCTACGACAACTAGCTAGTTAAGGAGTTTGCCGTCATGAGATTTCAAAGGAAGGGGTTATTGTGCATGATGCTGCGGAGTCTTCATTGGTAATGGAGGTGAAAGAAAAACTATTCGAGGATCCTATCTTACGACGACTTAAAGACAAGGTAAGTCAATGTACTATAAAGGGCTTTGACATTACATAAAATGGAGTACTTTATTGCCAAAATAGATAATGTGTGCTTGATATTAATGGACTAAAGAAGAGGATAATGGAAGAGCCCATGATTTCCGATATTCCATCCATCAAGGATCAACTAAGATGTATCATGACCTAAAGGGAATGTTTTGGTAGGGAGGCATGAAAAAGGACCTTGCAGAATTTGTGGCTCAATGTTCAAATTACCAACAGATCAAAGTGGAGCACCAAAAGCCAGGAGTTTATATGTAATGTACAGAGCTTCCAACTTGGAAGTGGGATATGATCAATATGGATTTTGTTACTGGGTTTCCTTGCTCATTTCAGAAGTTTGACTCCATATGAGTAATAGTTGACAGACTCACAAAGTCAGCACACTTCTTGCCAGTCAAGAGTAATTATATAGCTGAAGAATATGCCAAGCTATACCTTAAAGAGATAGTCAGGCTACATAGAATCCCAATCTCCATTATCTCTGATCGGGGGGCTCAATTCACTTCAAGGTTTTGGAAGTCCTTCCAAAGGAGTTTAGGGACACAACTGAATTTGAGTACAGCATTCCACCCTCAAGCAGAACGCACATTTCAAACCCTTGAAGATATGTTGTGAGCTTGTCCAATGGACTTTAAAGGTAGTTGGGTGGAGTAGTTGCCACTTAGTGAATTTGTCTATAATAACAGGTACCACACGAGTATCAAGATGGCACCTTATGAAGCTTTATATGGAAGGAAATGTAGATCGCGAATTAGATTGTTTGAAGTGGGTGAAACCACCTTGCTTGGGCCAGATCTAGTACAACAAGCCATGAAAAAAGTTAAGGTAATACAATAGCGACTACAAATAGCCCAAAGTCATCACAAATCATATGCGGATGCTAGAAGAAGAGAACTGGAACTCTAAGTAGGGAACTGGGTATTTTTAAAGGTGTCTCCAATGAAAGGAGTTATGAGGTTTGTTAAGAAAGGAAAACTGAACCCACGTTACATAGGGCCATATAAAATTACTAAGAATTTCGGGTAGGTTGCATATGAACTAGAGCTACCCCAAGAGCTTTCAATGGTTCATCTAGTTTTTCATGTCTCAATGCTTCGAAAACGCATAGGTGACCTATCCCGTATCACTCCTATTGAGGATGTGTAGGTTACAGAAGATCTCACCTATGAAGAGATACCTGTTGCTATTCTAGATCGTCAATTTTGAAAGCTAAGGAATAAAGAAATAGCTTCAATGAAAGTACTTCGGAGGAACCGGCAGGCAGAAGAGATAACATGAGAGGCTGAGGATGCAATGAAATCAACATACATTCACTTATTTGAAGCTAAGGAGAAAGTGCAACATGCAGAATTGGGGGCCTTAATAGGTACGTGTGTTTGAACATTTATTGCATTGAACATGGTTAAACTATCTAATTATGTTAACATTCAAGGACGAATGTTCCTAAGGGGGAGAAGATGTAACACCCCACATATTACATAAACTAGTCCTATGCACGTGAAGCATTATATGGCTTGTTCAAATTAGCGCCTATTTTTAAAGTGCTTGAATCTCAAATTAAAGGCGACATGTATGTCTAATGCTGAAGAGGGTCGAGTGTAAATAAGTTTTAGGTCAAATAAAGGAGATCATGACCCTAAAAAAAGTGAGAGAATTGACGTTCTTGCAGTATTTAGGAAGCTAGCAGGTGATTAACCTACTTGCTTAGCTTAAAATTGCTAGCTAAACGGAGACGAGGCCCGGCATCGAATTTGACCAAGTCCGATTATGAATAAAGTCCTTGTTAAGGGTGTAATTTTAGCCCATGTGTTAGCATCATAAATGGACTATATTTTCAGCCTAAGAATAATAGATAAAGGACCCAAGTACAACAAAACACACTTGGTGAATTGGGCCAAAACTAACTAAGAGAAAGTGGGAAAACGGGCAGCAAACAATTTAGAGCCCCTTAAGGCCAAACTGAAAGGAGCAAGAAGCCGCATCACCAACTTAATATATTAAGGATAAAAAATCAAAAGTAGGTCGCACAAGAGGTCTTTTAAAAAGGGATGAAGACAACTCCCTAAAGTCATTTCAACTTGGACCAAAAACACAAATCTGCTTTCTTAGTTGTTCTTTTCCCTCTTTCAAAGTGTGAAAACAAGCCTCATAACCTTACAAGGATTCCGAAAGAAGCTCTAAACCTTTAATTTAAAGGCAAGTATACCAGCTTATGCACTTAGTACAATTTGTTTATAAAAACCAGAGAAACAAGCTAATTATACATGTGCTGGTAATTTTGGACAGCATGTATCCTAAGGTTTGTTGTACACTTGTCTTATTAATTACGAGACTTCTCTCTTCTTGGTTGTCTGTATTATGAAGTAAGACTTATTTCTTTAACAAAAGTTTGTTTGATAGTATTATAACCTGGCTGCTTCACCACTGTTACAGTCAGCAAAGATGACTTATTGTAGAATATCTTAATTGTACTCTTAAAAGTAACTTGTTAGCTGATAATTGGAAATTGTTGTTTCACGACCTTCACCTAATTTGGGACTATTTGTGGACTTTTGTAAGACTGGTTTTATGTGTAAACATGTTGGGTACAATTTGGGTAAAGTTGAAACAGGTTCGGGATTGTTGACGTCGAAATATAATGAGAATACTAATGTGATGCTGCCTAATTGTGTGTTGTGCAGTTGTTATGTCTTGTACCCTATGAACTCTTGTAAGACTGTTAAGGGTCTAAACCAAGATGTATATGACATGTACATAATAATGGTTGTTAGAAAATATGATTATAAGTGAAAAGGTTGAAGGAATGCCTTTGGGCCTCTAATTATAAGCTTGCTGCCCGTGTGTTAGTTTTAAGGATATTGGGCTTCCAAGAAGTGTTTCTTTGATGCTAATTCTAGTCTTATTGCCTAATATATTGTAGATAAATATTTGGGGGAAGAAGAGGTTACTCCAAGGTAATAGCGACGTCATACAATGAGGTATGTAAGGCTACTTGATTTCATATTATTGGCATGAAACATAGATCCCTCCTTGGCAGATAAAGACACTTAAAAACTCTAACATAACTATTAACCGTGTCTCCACTTTTTCACATGTTCATATTCTCCCATACACAATCATCTTCAAATCTGCATAAATACATGGATACCAAGATACACGATTTCGTTCTGCTAAATAAAGTTCATGTGTTGTTCTACCTCCGATGCATTTCATTACTTGTGTAACCTACTAATATTATGGTGTTGTCTTTTGTGATAATTTACATGTCATATGTTTTATCTATAGTCCTACAACTCTAATTTTATGACCACCTAAAGAATCATTTCAAAAGTAATTGAAAGATAAAGTAGCCCACCTAGCCGGGGTCGATCCGATCACGGGGGATAGCCCAAGGGGTGAAAGGAAAAGCCTAGCCAGGGCCAATCCTAATATAGATTTAACACTGATCATCTGGTCATTTGTATTGCTTGCTTTGTACAAATTATACAGCAAAGGTAAAGTAATAAAAAGAACATAGAGTACACGATCCCATAGTATGACTAAGGGTGGTCTCTTATCCTACACCAGTGCATAGTTTCATTAGAGTTGTTACTTATATATAGTATTTCCTGTCTTACATATTCAGTACATTATCTTGTACTGACGTCCCTTACAGGGGACCTACATATCATGCCGCAGGTACAGGTTCTAGTAGATCTCCCCAGTAGGAGTACAAGATATCCAGCTGCTATTACCAAGCTCTAGGTTTCTTCGGAGCTTTGTGTTTCTAGAGCTTATATTTATGTAATGTATAGTTAGCCGAGGCGGGGCCTGTCCCAACCCTTATCAAATACTGTTCCTTATCTAGAGGCTTTGTAGACTATGTAAATTAAAGTGTGGTCATGTCTCGTACATTAGACACCATGGCCCCAACGGCCTAGCCATATGCATTTACTTTTGGCTTGTTATTACTATTTACATTCTTAAAAGTATGTTGAATGTAGAAATCCCTTATAATTTGTATAGAAAGCATATAAGTATAGGTTGGTTTTCCCGGTCCTTGTTGGCAACGGGTTCTTGTCCGCCTTAATGGGACTTTGGGCATGACAAAAGTACTAAGTATGCGAGAGGCAATTCAATATGAAACTGTAATGTCATCATGCATGCAATTATAATGCCATCATTTGAGCACTCTTAAACATAATTAAGGAATAAAGTTCAATATGAAGTAAGAATCAATATATCATATGAAAACACATGTGATGAAATGAATATGTCAAATCATAAACTTTGTGGGTGGAGATCGTAATTGACATAGAAAACCTTCTGAGTTACTATATAAAATACAAGTTAATCCCTTCTGTTAGCACAGGGAGACCGCTTGTCGGGTCAACTTAAGCATGCACCTTTCTTTATTATTAGTGATTTCATGGATCCACTAACCTACCCTACAAGGGCTTCTATGGTGGCTCATAGTTAATGAGCAAGGGGTTGCTACTACGATTCCCTTGCCAAACCCCACCTCAATGCCTCATTCGATGACAAGTCAATCCCACGAAATACTTTAGAAAACATAAGCTTAATCATGCAAGTACAACTTACAATCATAAATATCATAATTAGGAGTAGCTTATCATCTTGGGATCCACTCAAGTGAGAATGTCCTTTCACATTAAGGATCTGTCTTAAACATCAGAAGGCTTTGCAACATGCTTACATCCTTGATAGCATTCATAATTTCAAAACTAACTTTTAGACCTTATCCTTAACATCATACAAAAATCATCATGAACGGCCTATGTACTGACTTCAAATCACATGATTTAGTTTATATTGCATGATAAAATATTTAACTTTCAAACTAAGATTAAACAACCGACACATCATTAAAAAAAAACTTAGATAATGAAATCATAATAATCAACTTGATAATCATAAGAAATCATTGTATATTATAACATTACATTACTATAATTAAAATACAAGAAAATGTATCATGAAAGTATCATTTAAATCACACATGGAATTCATGATTTTCAAAACGCTAAAGAAAAGGTAAAAGGAATTATGGAGAAATTTTATAGGTAGAAGGCATCCACAAATCAAACTCTCATACCTATAAATGACCTTAAGGAGAGACTTAAATAAATTGAAGATGAAAGCTCTTTGATAGAAACCCTAATCCTTTACTTTTCCCTTGAGTGTTCTTGCCTTGCAAAATTTGAGAGAATGCAGAATAGAGTGAATGGGAGGGTTTAGGGTCTCTCTTTAAGACTATCAGAACCCATAACATGAGCCCGTTTATGGGTTGTAGAATGGTCTATGGTCCGTATTATAGGTTTTGTCTTGTTCATTTTTCCAAACTATTGAAACTTGGTCTTTGAAAGTCAATATATGATTCTATTCAATGACTCGTAGAATGAACTCTAGGTTGTAAAAATCCCTTGTGTTTTCCTCCCACATTCAGTAAACTTCCGGACTTTAAGGCACCATTTACAAGACCAAACTACGATCCGTAGACTTACATACGAGTCATCCTGTTTATTCGTAGGTCAATCTTTAGAAGTCCTATTTTGCACCAACTCAAGTAATCTAATAACAAGCCTATTTTATGGTTCACGGTTCCATTTACGAACCGTAAAGACCCTTTATGAATGGACCTTACACTAGGTCAATTTTTCATCTTGGCTAACTCTATCCACGAACCTTATTTATGACCCATTGTTTGAACTAAAAGACATAAATAAGGCTCGTACATTTATCCTGTATCATTTCCAGTTCTGCTACTTCTAAAATTTCTAGCCTCCTAACTTACGGGTCCTTATAGTAGGTAGTGCCCAAAATTTCTCAAATGTACATACAATCACAAGGAGCTCTTGCTTAGTAACAGCATAGTCTTTTGGGTTGTGTTTTGTGATTTTGATTTATAATACACTAGATGGAACAATTTCCTCTATCATTGACCCAACATTACCCCTAATGCAACTTTGTTTGCATCTTACATCACCTCAAAAGTCGAATTCCAATTGGGAGCCACAATAATAAGAGCCAAGACAAGTTTTCCTTTAACACACTCAAATTCCTTCATACATGATTTATCAACAATAAAAAGATAATCCTTCTTAAGCAATTTGCACAAAAGGTGAGCAATTTTGGCAAAATATTTAATGAAACATCGATAGAATTGGGCATGCCCAAGGAAACATTTTACCCTTTTATCTAGGAGGAGGGAGTTTAGCAATTACCTCAATTTTTGCTTGCTCCACTTGTAACCCATCTCCTAAGATTCTATGGTCGAGCACAATACCTTCCTTCGCTATAAAGTGACATTTCTCCCAATTGAGTATCAAATTTGTTTCTATACATATTTGGAGTACCATTCTGACATAAGTAACATTCTGCAAATAAGTCACCAATAATGAAAAAACATCCATGGACTCCTTTATTATGTCAGCTAAACATAGAGAGCATGTACCATTGGAAGGTTGCCAGTGCATCATATATATTAAAGGGCATCCTCTTGAAGGTAAACGTTCCATAAGGACATATAAATGTAGTCTTTAGGGGTATGGAAATTTTACTGTACCCCAAATAGCTATCCAAGAAGTAATACTAATCTCTACAGATAAGCCAATCCAACATTTGATCCATGAACAACATAGGAAAATGATATTTTTCTGTCTATGAATTCAAATATCAATAATCTATACACACGCCATTTGGTCACTGGTCTAGTTGAGACAAGTTGATTCTTCTCATTTTTCACTACCCTGAGACCACCCTTTTGAGGAACACATTATACCGGACTCACCCAACCACTATCTGATATTTGAATAGATAACTTTGGCATCTAACCAATTTATGATCTCCTTCTTGAATAGGAGGGTTTAGTCTTCTTTGGTTCTCAATTATAGGCTTGAAATCCTTGATCAAATTTATCTTGTGAGAGCAAATGCCCGGTGGTATCCCAATGATGTCCGCTATGGTCCACCTAATTGACTTGATGAATCTAGACAAAACACTAGTCAATGCCAATACTTGGTCATCCAATAAATGAGCTACCACAATTACCATAAGTATCTCACCACTCCCTAAAAATTCATACTTCAAATGAAAGGAGATAGCCTTTAACTCTAATTTAGGGGGATCCTCAAAAAATGGATTGGCCAGAAGAGTCTCCCTATTTTACAAGTCATATCAAACTACTTTGGGTTCCTATGATGTGAGCCCACACCATCAAAAACAACTACAACATTAGAATAATCTTAAATAACTTCGCCATCAGAATTCAGCAATACCATCGCAAGAGATTCACTGAGACTAAACACCTATTAAACATTAGCCACAATCTTCTCAATAACATAAATATGAGAGAAAAGTGTGAAAGTCACCTCCTCATCATTCACCCTAAATTTAAGTTTTCGACACTCAATATCCAAAAATGTTCTACCGGTAGCAAAAAATGGTCTCCCAAGATGATTGGTATCTCAATATCCAACTTACAGTCAAGTATCACAAAATCTGCAGGAAAGACAAATTTGCCAACTCTTACCAAAATATCATAGAGAATTTCCACTGGGTTTTTGATTAAAGGATCCGCCATAAGAAGCCGCATGATTATTCATGATGGAACTCCCAAGCTTATCACATAGGACTTTTACAAATTGGAACAAACCAATAGTGCACAAGCTTATGCATAATCCCGGGTCTTTCTTCTTCACAACCATGTTATTTGACATAATAGCACTATAATGATGTGACACCTTCATGGCTTCAAACTCCAAGTTCCTCTTCTTAGTTACCAAAACCTTCACAACATTTCAAGAAGGGCTTCCACCAATAAATGTCGATTGAGATAGTGTTGAAAACAGAAAAGAATTTTGGGAACTTAACTTCATTATTTTTCTTTCTCAATCATTGAGGAAAAGGGGTTTGATTGTAACTTGTCGATCCTTCATATTAGCGAGAGAGTATTTGAAAGGCTTGATCTTACTTGAAAACCCCTTCCTTACTTTTAGATTACAACCACTCCTAAGATTGCTAAGAGTGAGATCCTCCACATCTAGCATATCATCATTAATATCTTCGATTGCATTATCATTAACAGCTATAGAGGGCTTACCCTATGCATTGGCTTCATCCATATATTTAGGTTTCTTATCTCCCACAATTTTATCACTCCTAGTAGTGATAGACATGCATTGCAAAGGGCCATTCTTCAAATTCGCCATAGTATCACTTAGCAAACCTCCCTTTCATTTGATTTAGACAAGCTAAAATATTTCAAAGTTGAGTCTTCAATTCCTTGATTGAAGCCAAATGAGAAGTCACTATTTTGGTTCAAGGAGGAGAAATCTGACTTTAATTCTTTAATCACCTTCTTAGTTCCCACAACTTTGTTGAGAATACGAGCGAGCATATCTTCAGTCTAGAAATTTTCTGGGTTTGTAATAGGTTGTTTCGGTTTGGTACAATCATGTGGTGGCACATATCTATCATGATCACCTTCATAGTCATGCCATCTGTTATTTCTATCTCTCCAATCCCAATCACATCAATTCCCATCACAATCATTCATCCAATATTGATTCCCTGGTTGCCTTTGAAAGGTAGGTTGAGAACCACTCACTTAGTTCTAAAGATATTACACTCCTTCATATTTTCATCGCCTCAAAATTAGCATTATCTGGATGAACACGTCCACAAGCACCAATAGCATTAACACCTTTTAGGCCACCACCGATGGCATGCTTTGTCAACAATTTAAGTTGGATCATGACTTTGGCCATGTTCTCTTCAATCTCATGTTCTTTCTCAATTTGATCCTTTGTTTTGTCCAGGGTAAGTGGAGTTAGAAGGTCATCCCTTGTATATCAAGCCTAGTTGATCTTCGTCATTACATCAAGCAAATCCTAGGTAGCGATAAAGGTTTTCATCATAATACCACTATGGACAAGTTGATCTGTAATGCCCTTAATCATAGCATCAAGACATCGATAAAAGTACCATAGCAACAAATGGTCTCCCAATCCATGGTTAGAATATTGAATCAATAACTTTTGAAACCTCAACAAAGTTTCATGAAGTGGATTCTTTCAACATCTTAGATTGAGGGAAAAACTTCTCAAAGAAAGCATTGATCTAATCATCCCAAGAAGTTATTGTGGCTCTTGTAGCTTAGCCAACATCCTTCTTACCTCTCCCACTAGAGAAAATGGGAACAACCTCAACCTTATGAACTCTTGTAGATATTCATGAATGTAAACAGACCGCATACAGCCGAGAAGTTACAATTATTATAATAAAGATCCTCGTGAGTGAGGTCTCCAATGAATCCTTTCAATTGAAGCAATTAAAGCATGGTACTCGTAACATGGAAAGTTCTATTGCCTACAATAAGAGGCAATTGGATTGAATGGCACTCCCCAATTGATCCAAATTGGCCTCATTCAAGTTACCAACTTCATCACCAACCATACTTCCTTGCACACTCATATCTTTATGTGTGATTGGAAATCAAAAATAAAAGGAAAACAAGTAAGTAAAATCAACTACAAGAAATTAATTCAAGTAAATACTTCTAAACCAGAATCAATATGACATTCCCCAGCAACGATGATATTTTGATAATGCTCAAATGTATTCCAAAACAATTAAGGAATACAATCAATTTTAGAAATGTAATTCACTCAAAATAAGAGTCGAGGTTGATCCCATGAGAAATATTATTATGATTCATTGTTTGAAGTAAAATATGATCTAATTAGTTGTAGCTATAAAAAATGGTCTAATGACATAACTAAGTATGATTTGCATCCAATTAACTAAAACTGAAGAGCGATTGTTTTAAATTGCACTAAAAAAAAGGGGCATGCTAGGGGTGTGAGTTATTGAACCTGAATCATGTAACGAGACTTAATTATTGACAAGTAGTATTAACTGTATGATTGTAGGCTAGACAACTGGTAACTACAATTGTTATTACATCAAAAGTAGCATTTCGATGTTAACCTATACAAGTCTCACACCCCAATTGCATGAGAATCCTAATGAACTCAACAATTAATTAGGAAACCTATGTAATATTTTAGGCGATTGAACCCAAATAAGAAGTTCAACCAGTTCAACAAATATCGATGACTATCATGTCATCTACCCACTCCAAAAATACTCAACTTATGCAACAATCAGAGATCTATACATAAACCATGAGTTTGTGACCTCAGACTTTGAATTATACATGGTTCAAAACATAAAACAATACCAATTAATTTACAAATAATCAATAATTCAAAGACCTATTACTAGATTCAAACATTCAACCACATTGTATAGCCCCAAACATGGGTGTTGTTAGCTACTCATGGTAAGAGGAGAAAAGTTTATACCAAAATTATCATCCATAGTCTTCAATTTGAATTGAAAATAAAAAATGAGATTAATTGCTTTCAAATTCTTCCCCAATTGCAAAACAATTAAGTACAAAGATCCTTCTAGAAAAACAAGTACAAGCTCAGTGTAAAGTATTTTTGGAAGTTTTTCATATGTCCCCTAAATATTTATACAAAATGTTTAAATACCATCCTAAGATTTGCATTAAAAAATCACTTGGTGAGGTAAATTGGACATCACTGACATGTTCGGTGATGCACCGACATTTCATATCCATCTCCAAGTTAAGTACCTAAATTTTGATTTCAACCAAGACTTGTCCTCATCTTTTGGCAATGTGTATTGAGTCCATCGACTTTAATCAATTATATGTCAAATGTCCTCAAAATTGCCAAGTTGACACATACAATTTCATCTCCTTTTTGCTAGTTCTATTACCTTTGGTAGGCTCATATTAGCTTGCTAAGTACATTTGGTGATGCATCAAATTCTCTTTTAGATCATCAATCTATTCTGATCTTTTGGGGTTCAAATGCTATAACGTTAGGTGACGCCTTTGCTTTATTAGGTGATGCACCGAACTGCAATAACGACATATATTTTGCTCACTTTTTATGTATCTTGTCCTTTTTACTTTGTTTTACATTCAATTGTCCATAACTCTTTCTTGGTCATCAAATCTGTCATTTTTAATAAATTAAGTTAGGTTTCAAGGTAAAATAATGCAATGAGGACAATATTATACTCTATTTAAGCCCAAATATAAGTCCAAATCTCGAACTCATCAACTTATTATATTCAAAGTATTAACGTTTACTTTTGACTACATGATCTCACCATTTAGGGACCATTTCACTTTGTCCTCTTACATATAGCTAACTTGGAATTGATTAAAGGCTAATATTGGTGAGTCCTCTAGTTTTGGGGAAAACATCCTGTTTCTTTCAATCTTGAGTTGTAATGAGGCATTGAGACTTTTATTTTTTGTATTTTCCTTGTTACTTTTATTGAGGGTGAGTTAGGGATATGTCTTAGCCCTAGTATTGTCGCCCAAGCCATACCTCCTTTTTAACGGTTAAAGCGTTCGTTATCAATATATATAACCTAACAAAGGTTAGGGTCGAAGCCACAGGGAATGTAGTAGACTTAGAATAATTTCATGAAATTTGAGTTGATTAATCTACTTATGTCCTAAAACAGGGCGGGGGGTTTTTTCAAGCTATAGAAAGAAATCCTAAACTAAGACAAATGTGTGAATCTTTATGATGGGGAACTAGGGTATTGTGTTCCCCATGATTCTCTAACTTGGATTTACCAGATAATCAAATTCTTTTCTAGTGTGTAGCATGCAAAATGGTAGGTTATGTTCCCCAAATTCTTTGATCCAAGCGAGAGTGGTAAATTTCACTACGTCATTTGATCTATCCCAGCAGTGTGACATTGCTAACCCTTACATATTGTTCCAGTACAACCTCCCTTTGATCTAGTTTGGTTGATTACACGAGAAACATTGATCGAATCATGTTAATTAATTTCTTTTCCTTTCCATTACTACCTTGATCCAGTCAGTAAGACTATGCGCATTCTAATGTTTTCCATTGTTAAAAAGCAATCAAAACAAAGAGAATTAATTAATACATGCATGCACACTTTCCAAGAATTATGAATTATATTATTTTACTTTGATAGTTTTTCATGGTGCCCACAATCCTAGTTATAAAATTTAGCTCATTCTCATTCTAGATGCAAGAATCATGATATTGAATAGCATAATTAATTAATTAGAACAATGAAATTAAGAACAAAAAATCCAAGCTCTTCAATGAAAATGGTAGAACTAAGAATACAAAATATTGGGTCTGCAGGCACTGCGGGTATTTTTATGGGTCGCATAAAGTTCTACAGCCCGTAATCGGGGATTTGGATTCTATATGCAAGTCTAGGGTTTACTTCTATAGGCCGTATAAATTTTTACGGCCCATAGAGGGTTTCGTTTGATGACTTTTCAGCAACTCCCCACTTTCTGATCTTCAAGAAACAATACCATATCTATGACTCATACAATGTTTTACAAGTCGTTTGCATGTTGGTATATGCAACTTCAGATAATTTCCCATTTACTAAATTTTTCTATAAAACCTACTCTACGGCCTGTGGAAACTTCCATGGCTCGTAAAGGGTGTCGTACAATAGCAATTACTTTAATTTCTACACACTTAGCCCAAAAACCATGCCAACCCTATATTCCTAAAAAACAAACATAAAAACACATCAAATTTAGTAACATCGCTTTGAGAACACACAAAATTCCATGTTTTAAGGATCAAAAGTATTTTACTTTGACACACATCAACACCCTAAACATAAAATTGTTGCTTGTCCTCAAGCGACCAACTCAATCTACACAAGCAGTACAGTAACACATAGACCTCAATCTAATGGAAAACACCATCTTAAACTCAAGCACAGATACAAGTACCACTCATAAAAAAATATATCAAATAACATAAACCAAACAATACAAATCAACACGTGCGACAGTGCAACTATGACAAGAAAGGAAATCATCAATAAACAACAATCACTGAGTTAGTCTAAAATCAATAGTGCAATGCAAATGCCCTCACAGAAAAAAGTCCCATGTCCCACTCATGATGTTATTTTTAGATTCAATGGTTGGGGCTACACAATATCACTCACTCTCACAAAAAAATCAAATACCATGTTTAATTCTATTTGTTTGCCACTATACTCACGACTATGACCTTGGACTACTTGGACTAGGATCACTCTAGGACTTTATTGGGTTGTAACGTAGGCTCAAGGGACTTTGTGTGATATTTTAGCACCATAGTGACTAAATGCCCTCCTTGAACTATATCTTTTTTACACTGTTTACCACCAACACTATTGTTTCTCCAACTCATTCTCTCTTTCTCCTATTTCAAGCTTTTTGGATGCCTTACTCTCATTTTTTTAGCTCTTTGCCTTATGTTTTCACATCATTTTTATTTTAGCTCATTGGTTAGGCATTTACTCATTTTTCTTGCACCTAGAGCACATTGTTGCCCCTTTTTCCATGTATCACTACCTTCAACATTATTTGTGTGTTCACCCTTACGATGGCCAGCCTCATCTTAGGCTTTTGGCTTGAGTTGAGGCGCACAATATCCAACCTATGAACCAGGTCTACTTTTGGTAGCCACACTCTGTTTAATCTTCTTTTTTAGTCAAGGTGCATAATATTCAAGGAAGGACATGGGCCAATTTTAGGATTTTTCATTTAACAAGACTAGGTAAGCTGGTTTTTTTGTTTACAAAGAAATGTGTACATGCAAGGCTCAAACATTGGGATTAATGGAGATATTACACATTTGGTTGGTTATTTAGGCTAAGTGAATTAATATGAACAATGACCTAACTTATCAGAACAAGCACTGTCAAACAATTAAATATGCATGGTTGCTATCAAGTCTGGCAAATAACTTTGGGGGGGTATCATTTTTCACACAAAACAAACATATTTCATAAACATCGATACTGCATGTTACTAGTAATACCTATACATCCTAAACATGCCTGTTCAACAGAAAGTACATATCTTTCGGAAAAATAGAACAAGCAAGAAAACCCTTTGGATTCAAAATTTTGGGATAGTTATAGGCCAAGTTTACGCAGACTTCAACGTGGCCTATAACCACTCACACCCCATCAAAAAAATATTGCATTGTCCTCAATGCACAAAATACAATAATAGGTCTTTCTTGGGTTACCTCCCACACATCGCCTGATTTAGTGTCGCAGCACGACTTAGACAACTTGTTTACTTAGACTTCACCAAGTGTCCATGCTTCCACAATTTTTACTTCATCATTTCCAAGATAAAGTTTTACTCTTTAGCTATTCACTTGAAACTTTGCACCATTTCTCTTCTCCAACACAATGGCCCCATGGTCGAAGACATGTGATACTTTAAAAGTTACCAATCATCTGGACTAGAGTATCCTAAGGAACAACTGAAATGACCCCAAAAGTGCCCAAAAACTGCACAAAAATGTGCCTAAGAATGCCCAGAATTGTGATTTCCTTAAATCTACAAATACATTCATTATTTCAAAAATACGACTTCATATTTGTCATCAAGGGGTCAAAATTAGGTGAAGTAGAGTCGAACCTCGATTTAAGAGCGAAAGAATAACAATTATAAGTTTTTAAGTGATGATTTCCAATGAGCTTTTCTCGATGCTTTCGCGAAGCGCCTTAAGCGCACCTTAGTATTCCACTCCGCTTCCTCTCCACGACGCGGAGATGTGTTTGTTGCCTGGCAGTTTTTCAAGTGAGGTCCAAAATATTCTAAGTGTTGGGCCCCAGTTTCCTAAATGTGTTTTTATCTACACTTAGTCAAATTTTACCTTTATATCATTCTAAACATTTCTCAATACTCACCTTAACACTTAGCCATATTTTCACTCCAAATTCCAAGACTCAAAACTCTCATCCAGATTTGAGGATTCTCTTCAAGCTTCAAGTCTACATTGTCAACCTTCACCAAGAACTTCTCCAAAGCTAAGGTATGTGGTGTTGAACCATTGGGTCCTTTCACCCAGGGTGCCTAAACCCTCTTTTACTTAATATTGTATGATTTAAAGTTGAGTTTACATTTGGACCTTATATATTGAGAAATTTACTGCACATTGATTTTAGTTCATGAATGTATGGTTGCTTTAGCATGTTTTGAGCTTCAAATCTTGGATCTAATATTGGGTCTGATGAGGGGTTTTGATATGAATGTCTTGGGTTTGTTGCAAGGTCTTGAGCAAAGGTTTTACCACATATTTTCCCTCATGATTTCATCTCTAAATTGCATGCTCCTTTATCCCCATTACACACCCCAAGGTGCTTGATAAAATGTCCGATTATGGTTTCTTGAGGAATTGAAAGTCCAAAGCATGAGATATGTTATGAATGATGTTATGATGATGAAATGAGATTATGTACAAGATTATTCCTACATGAGATATTGCATTAGAGCTTATGATGAATCCTATATAAGGTGTTGCATAGACCATGCCTGATCCGCGGGGGGGGGGGGAGAAGAGCTCGATTAACCTAGAATGAGGGTTAATACTCATCTCCACTAGGGTGATGGGGTGGCATCATCATAAAACTAAATAAGGGTTTGTACTCATCCATTTAGATGAGGGTGAACAATCATCCACCGGGGTGATGGGGTTGCATCGTCATTAACCGAGATGGGGGTTTGTCCTCAGTAACCGAGATGGGGATTTGTACCCATAAACATAAAATGAGTGTTAATACTCATCTCTACCTAGGTGATGGGTGGTAAAAGCACCAACCTACCGAGGGGTTTGTACCTTGGAAAGCTAGCTTAGTCTCACCTTCACATATGATATTCTATATGAGCATGGGTTACTAAAGCATGTTTTACTTATGCATCGATCATGCATGTCATATTGCTATATCATGCCTATTGCCTATTGTTATACAAATTTAATATGAAGCTATCTCTTGTTGCATTGCATCCCACATACTTAGTACATTCATACGTATTAACGCATAATCTTGCCTACATGATATCACCATGTAGGACTCGGTGCCCAAGTTGAACATCCTCCTCCATGTGGCTAGACGGTGCTATTCCAAGCTTATTGGTAAGTCCTTCATTTCAGGGACTTTGGCTTATGTTTTTCTCTTGTCAATGTATTAAGACACAATCTTATGTTCTATTTGACTTTGAGGGTGAGCCCTATTACTTTTTCTTGGCCCCCGCTCTATCTATGTTTATAGAGGTGTTTGTTGGAAATGTTACGTACTTATGATATGAACCATGATTCCTTATCTTTTGATGTTGATGTGTTACAAAGCTTTCCCTTAGCCCCAACGCCCCATTCTATTCTACATGCCTTTTACATGCTTCTACGACCAAAGATGTATAATGACGAGTTAAGAGGCTTGTTTGGGGTTTCCTTTGGGTTCCCCATTCGCCGTGTCACATCTACGCTCTAGGCTTGGGTCATGACAAACTTGGTATCAGAGCACTAGGTTGATTGATTAACGTAGTCCAATGCACCACGTCGACTAGAGTCATATTCATGATTGTAAAGTGCGCCATCACTATGAGTAGGAGGCTATGAGGCGTTTTAGGAAATGTTTCCCTTCTTCATGTTCTAAGTAGTGCTATAGAGTTGTGATATGTATTTCCCCCCTAACAATTGTTCCTTACTATGCTAGATCGTGCCGAATACTCGAGGAAGATACGCCCAAACTACCGAGGAGCAACCTACCAATGGTGAGCTCCGGGACGCCCTTAATATGCATGCCCAAGTGGTGGCCAATCAAGTCCAACAAGGGGCCCAAGCCCCTCATGCTACAACCTCAAGAGCTACAGTAAGAGACTTCATAAGGATGAACTCTCTGGTTTTCCACGGGTTAATAGTGGATGAAGATCTACAAGAGTTTATTGATGAGGTCTACAAAATCATACCAGTCATCAGTGTTCGACCAAATGAGAAGGAAGAGTTGGCGGTGTACCAACTCAAGGGAGTGGCCCGAATTTTGTTTGATCAATGGAAAGGTGAGAATAGTAATGGCTTTGTGGTGCTTTAGAAAGAATTCAAATTGGCCTTCCTTAATTCGTTCTTCCCTCTTGAGCTTAAAGAAGCATTGAGTTTATGAACTTGAAATAAGGTGGTATGAGTGTGAGCTAGTATGCCCTCAAATTTAATCAACTTTCAATTCTCCTCACTTGGTGGCCAATTCTAGGTCAAGGATTAATAAGTTCGTTATAGGGGTTTCTGACTTGGTAAGTGAAGAGTGCCGGTTGTCACGCCCCAAGTCCCGTCAGGGCGGACCGGCACCCGTTGCCGAAAAGGCTCGGGAGAAGCAACCTGTAACTATGCTCTTTCTATACCTATTATAAGGGATTTCCACCTTTAACATGACTTAAAGAAGATAAACAGTGATAACAAGCCAAGATAAAATGCATATTACTAGGCCGTTGGGGCCACGCTATCTAAAGTACGAGACATGACTATACTTTGATTTACATAGTCTACAAAGCCTCTAAATAATAGAAAGTATCAAATAAGGGTCGGTACAGGCCCCGACTCAATTGACCGTAACATATAAACATAAACTCTATACATATACAAAGCCCCGAAGCAACCTGGAGTTTGGTGACAGCGGCTGAATATCCTGTACTCCTATTGGGGAGATCTACTAGCACCTGTACCTGCAGCATGAAATGCAG
>JAPFFP010047269.1:0-10458 GCA_026153255.1 Solanum medicagineum | reverse complement strand
CATAAATTCATAGCTCAAAACATGCTTAAACCATCAATTTTTATGAAATCCCAATATAATTTATAATCAAATTCATAAAAAGAGATACCCATAGATAATTCAACTTGAAAACATGTAATTTACAAAAAAAAAGAAGGCTGGACACCATTGGTGAAAGGACCCAATGGTTGAAAACCACATACCTCAATTTTGGGGATTTCCTTAATGAAGATTTGAATGAGAACTTGAAGCTTGAATGAGTTTCTTGTAATCCGGAGATAAGTTTGGGACACTTGAATTTGGATGAAATATTTGGCTAAGTGTTAGAGAAGGTTTGGGAGTGTGTTGAGTGATATGAGGTTGAAAAATGACTAAGTATAGGTGTCTTTACGCATAGGAGGGCTTAGGCCTAAGGCCCCAAAGCCTTAGGCCGAAATAGTGAAAAGTGAAAAAACCTACACATTTCCTCGCCACTGGCGCGTTGCGCCTCTAGCGCGGATCGACACTGGATAAGAAATTTTTCGAAAAATGAAATTTTGCTACGATTTCTCTAAAATTGGGGTTATACCCATTCCTCACTCAATTTTGCTCCCTAATAATAAATATGAAGTTGGATTTTCGATATCACACACGAATTTTGAGATATACAAATATTACGATTATGGGCATTTCCGAGACACATTTTCAGGTACTTTGGGGTGTTTCAATATCTCCCCCTTGGGAACATTTGTCCCTGAATGTCAAAGAAACATATATAAGAAAAGTAACCAAGATGATTTCAGCCCGACACATGAATGCAACAAATGCATTAAAACCTTATTTCAAAAATCTCAATATAAGTGTCAAAAATCTCCATAAACTTGTCAACATAAACATGGATGCACGCAAATGACATAAGAGTCGAAATTTAAGACTTGAAATCATGTAGGGGACTTAAATTAGTACCTTAGGCTTGATTGGAATGGAAGAGATTGGGATATCGCTTTTGCATATCCACCTCAGCTTCCCATGTGGCACTTTCCACTTGTTGGTTTCTTCAAAGGACCTTAACGAAAGCGAAATCCTTGTTCCTCAACCTTTTCACTTGTCTATCCAAAATTTCTACCTTAATCTCTTCATAAGTCAAATTGTCTTCAACAACACCCACAACATCTAAAGGCACAATAGCACTTGGGTCACCTACTCAATTCCTTAACATAGACACATGAAAGACCGGATTAACCATATTCATATCATTGGGAAACTCCAACTAATAGGCCGCCTTACCAATCCTCCTCAACACTCTATAAGGACCCACAAATTGTGGACTTACCTTTTTACCAAAATGAACCACACCTTTCATAGGTGAGACCTTCAAATAGACCCAATCACCAACCTTAAATTCAAGATCCCTTCTCCTTATATCGGCATAGGACTTTTGTCTACTTTGGGATGTTTTCAATCTTTCCCTTATCATCCTCACCTTCTCCATGGCCTCCATAACCAAATCTGGGCCTAACAAAGCCATCTCCCCCACCCTCAAACCATCCAACTGGAGACCTACAATGTCTACCATAAAGAGCCTCAAAAGGAGTCATACCAATGCTTGAATGATAGCTATCGTTGTAAGCAAACTCAATGAGTTGAAGGTGTTCATCCCAACTACCCTTAAACTCTAAAACATAAGCTCTAAGCATATCCTCAAGAGTTTGGATAGTTCTTTCGGCTTGGCCATCCATTTGAGGGTGAAAGGCCATACTAAGCTTAACCTTGGCACCAAGACCTCTTTGGAAGGACCTCCAAAAGTGAGAAGTAAATTGAGCACCTTGATCTGAAATGATAGACAAAGGCACTCCATGCAATCTAACCAACTCATGAATATACAATTTGGCATAATCTTTGGCACCATAAGTAGTCTTAATCGGTAGGAAATGAGCCGACTTTGTCATTCTATTAACCATAACCCAAATAGATACAAAATGATTTCTAGTCTTAAGCAACTCAACTATAAAATCCATGTTAATTTCCTCCCACTTCAAAGTAGGAATGTCTATATCTTGGGCTAGGCTATCCATAAACACCCAACTTAGAAAATCGTCCACAACATTAGCCTTACCGAGGTGCTAATGCACACTCATATCATAATGTTTAAGGAGCTCTAGCCACCTTTTTTGTCTCAAGTTGAGATCTTTTTGGGTGAACACATTTTGAAGACTCTTGTGATCGGTAAACACATCAACATGGACCCCATACAAGTAATGAAGCCATATTTTCAAAGAAAACACCATGGCGGCCAATTCAAGATCATGAGTAGGATAATTCTTTTCATGCACCTTAAGTTGTCTAAGGGCATAAGATATCACCTTACAATTTTGCGTCAAAACACAACCCAAACCAATTCTTGAGGCATCATAATACACAACAAACCCTTCCCATCCTTCCGGTAGAGACAAGATAGGAGCGTAGATAAGCTTATCTTTCAAAGTTTGGAAGCTCTTTTCACACTCATCGGTCCACACAAATTTTGATTTCTTTTGGGTCAACTTAGTCATAGGAGAAACAATAGAAGAGAAACGATTCACAAACCTCCGATAATAACCTGTTAAACCCAAGAAACTTCTAATATCGGATAGGGTCAAAGGTCTAGGACACTTACTAATCACCCCCGTCTTTTTAGGATCTATCTTAATACCATCACCCGACACAACATGAACTAGGAAGGCGACCTCTTTCAACCAAAATTCACACTTCTCACACTTGGCATACAACTTTTCCTCCCTCAAGATTTGTAACAACACTCTCAAGTGATCCACATGCTCCTCCTCACTATGGGAATAGATCAAGATATCATCAATAAGTACCACCACAAACAAATCAAGGTAAGGTTTAAAGACCCTATTCATAAGATCCATGAAGGTAGCTGGTGCATTAGTCAACCCGAAGGACATAACCACAAACTCAAAGTGCCCATATCTAGTCTGTAAAGTTGTCTTAGGAATGTCACACTCCCTCACTTTCACTTGGTGATACCCTGACCGAAGATCAATCTTAGAGAAGTGACTAGCCCCATGAAGTTGGTCAAAAAGATCATCAATCCTTGTTAGAGGGTACTTATCTTTATGGTGACTCTATTAAGTTGTCGGTAGTTAATGCACATTCTAAGAGTACCATCCTTCTTCTTAACAAACATCATCGGTGTACCGCAAGGTGATTAACTAGGCCTTATAAAATCCTTCTCCAATAAATCCTGCAATTTCTCTTTCAACTCCTTTAACTTAGTCGGGGCCATACGATAAGGGGGAATAGAAATGGGTTGCATATCGGGAAACATGTCTATGCCAAAATCTATTTTCCTTTTGGGAGGAACATCGAGAAGCTCATCGAGAAAGATATCAAGGAACTCATTAACCACCGAAACTGACTCTATAGGAAGGACTTTGGACTCAACATCCCTAACCCTCACAAGATGACAAAGACACCCCTTAGAAATCAACTTTTGGGCTTTAATGCATGAAATAAATTTACCCTTGACCACCACATCATGGCTCTCCCACTCAAGGACGCGTTCATTAGGGAATTGAAATTTGATCCTACAAGTTATACAATTAATAGATGCATAATATGCATGCAACTAATCCATCCCAAGAATGACATCAAAATCCACCATATCCAACTCAACAAAATCACAAGGGAATATTTTATGCAAAATGAATATGGGATAATTTCTATAGACTCTTCTAGCAACAATGGATGCACCAATGGGAGTAGACACTTCATATGGCTCATACAATTCGGGATTTACATGAAGCTTTTTGGAAACAAAAGGATTAATAAAAGAAAGAGTGACACCCGAGTCTATCAATGCATACACATCAAAATCAAAGACATTTAACATACCGGCGACGATATTGGGCACCTCATCAACCCCTTATCTCCCTTGAAGAGAATAGAATCGATTTTGCCTTGGAGCACCCCCTTATTGGCCTTCTCTTCCCCCTAGGACCCGCATTTACACCTTGGCCTTCTGGATGGCCATCTCTACCCTTGTTTTGATTATGAGGACAATCAATCATCTTATTATCCACTTCAGCACAACTATAACAAGCATCAGTGTTCCTCAAACATGGACATTATGCCCTTTACAACATCTTAGACACATAGCATTAGGCACCACACCACCACCAACTTGTAATCTTTGATTATCATTAGCAACCTTTCTATTAGGAGCATTTGAAGAACTTTGGCCTTCGAACTTGTGGCCTTGAGGAAACCGGCCACCCTTAGGATTTTGGAATCCACCAAAACGGGCCCTCTTGGAGTCACCCCTTCTCCTCTTTCTCAACTTCTCCACATCCAATTGTTCGACATAAGTCATGAGGCGGGACAAGTCCATATCACTTATCAACATGGTAGCACAACATTCTTCATTTACCAAGTGGTACACACCCATCACAAACTTGTTCATCCTACACCTTGGCTCAGCCACCAATTGTGGAGCATATTTGGAGAGTTGGTTGAACTTGAGGGCATACTCCCTCACACTCATAGATCCTTGCTTTAGATTCATAAATTCCATAATTTTGGTCTTTCTTAGATCAAGAGGGAGGAACCTGTTGAGAAAGGTTGCCTTAAACTCCTCCCAAAGGATCACATTATTGTTCCCCTTCTCCACTTCCATTGGGTAAACCATATTTGGGCCACCCCTTTTAGTTGGTAGGCCGCCAACTCCACTTTCTCCTCTGAGTTAACCCCCATAATAGACAACACTTTGTACACCTCATCAATAAATTCTTGAGGGTCCTCATCCACTTTAGACCCATGGAACTTCGATGGGTTCATTCTTGTAAAATCCCTCACCCTAGAAGCCGGAGTAGGAGCATAAGGGGATTGGGCCCCTCAGTTGATTAGATTAGTCATGACATTAGCTAGCATGGTAATAACATCCTGAAACTCTTCATGAGCCGCTCCTCCTTCATAAGGAGCTTGAGGAGCGGGAGGGGTCGGTTGCTCCTCGGGTGAACGAGCTCTTCTTCCTCTTCGAATAGGCATGATCTAGCATAGCAAAGAACATTTGTTAGGGGAAAGCCTTACCTTAACTTCTATAGCACGACATAGATCAAGAAGATCAGAGACATTTCCTAAAACATCTCATAGCCTCTTACTCATTGTTGTGGTGCACTTCACAACCATGAACAAGACTCTAATCGACACGGTGTGTTGGATCCCGAGGATCATTAACAGACTAGCGCTCTGATAATAAGTTTGTCATGACCCAAGTCTAGGGCCTAGATGTGACGCAGCGAATAGGAACCCGAAGGGACCCAAAGAAGCCTCTTAGCATATCAATCACACATCCTTGATCGTGGAAGAAAAGTAAACAACATCAAGAGATTTAAATAAGGATAAAGGGACTATGGGAAGTCTTAGATAGACATAAACAACCAATAGTCAAGAACATAGCATAATTACATCACTTGTCCAACAACACCTGTAGCACAGATAGGGCGGGGGCCAAGACACTTTTCAGGCTCACCCTCACAGTATCAAGAGTTCAACATAAAGAAATAACATAAGCAAGAATATCATAGCTAGTGTACCCGAACATGAGGACTCACCAAGCTTATCTTCAAGATGTCCAAAACTAGCCACGTGGAGGATGATCGTGAGGAGCTCCAGTTCCTAAATGGTAATATTATGTAGGCATAGAGTATGCATTAGTATATCTGAATGAACTAAGTATGTAGGATGCCGTGCAATATGATATAGACAACATTGTCAAAATGCACAATCATAAGCAAGGGATAATATATTAGCAACATGGCATGCATGATCAATGCTTGAGGTAAAACATGTTTATATAGAGTATAATACATATGTCGGAAGAGACCATATACATATAGCCCCAGCAAGCTTTGCTTGAACTCCAAGGCTTTCCACCCCCTTGGAAGGTGATTGAGGTACATACCCCTCAATGAGGTAGTACGGGCTTGCCACCCACCGACAAGGTGATTGAGGTAAATACCCCTCAATAAGGTAGTATGGGCTTACCACCCCCAGACAAGGCGATTGAGGTACTTAACCCTCAACAAGGTAGTGCGGGCTTACCACCCCCTGACAAGGTGATTGAGGTATTCAACCCTCTAAAAGGTAGTACGAGCTTAACACTCCCGACAAGGTGATTGATGCTTAATACCCCCTCAACAAGGTGATTGGGCTTAACATCCCCCAACAGGTGTGGTCAACTTGCAACACCATAGATACTTTCATGAATTCAACATATACATACAATCCTTTCATCATCATAAAGTCACTTGACTCATAGGTTGTCATGTCTCAAGCCTAGGGCCTAGACATGACGCATGGCAAACTCGAAGGGACCCCAAGTAAGCCTCTTAATATATCATTACACATCCTCTGGTGCGGAAGCAATAAAATAACAATAAAAGAGTAGAAGTAAGGGAACATGGGGCTAAGGGACATCTTTCATAGCATAAACATCAAAGAGTCAAGAGTGAGTCAAGCTTATAACATCAATACATATCTTGTCCAATAACACCTCTAAACATAGAACTTAACGGGGGCTAAGACAAGAAACTGAGCTCACCCTCATAGTCAAGCATACAAATAAAATGAAAGAAAGTCCTTATACATATCATAAGATCAAGACATTCACCCCCAAGTTGAGGACTCACTACTTACTTTGTAGAAAGATCGTACTGGCCACGTGGAGGATGATGATAAAGTGGGGCTCCGGTTCCTACATGGTAGCATCATGTAGGCATAGAGTATGCATTAGTATGTTTGAATGTACTAAGTATGCAGGATGTAATGCAATAATTGATAAGCAACATAGTCAAAATGCATAATTAGGCAATATATGAACATAAAAAAGACGGCATGCATGAATGATACTTGAAGTAAACGTGCTTATATGTAGAATATATTACAAGTATAGAAATAGACTATCATCATAGACCAAAAAACTTAGTACTTGGAATCTAAGGTAGACCACCCCTTAGAAGTGATTGAGATACTAACCCCTCAGTTGACCACCCCTATCCGAGACGATTGAGGTACCAACCCCTCTATTGGTTTATGGCATACCGCCCCTATCCGAGATGATTGAGGTACCAACCCCTCAATTGGTTGATGGCATACCGCCCCCATCTAGGTGATTGAGGCATCACCCCTCAATTATCTATGGTCAAGTCACAATACAATAGATACTTCATATGACATCATCACACACATACTACTCATGACACCGACGCATACATACTTCTCATGATACCAACATATACATACTTCTCATGACATCAACACATACATATCACCATTTCATCATGATGAAGTCTCTTAACTCATAGGCCAAGCATTAGGCCTTCAACAACTCAATACGCAATAACCGGACATTTCATCAAACACTTGGTGGGTGTGCAATGCTTGTGTAAGACCATGCAATTAAAGAGTGAAATCATGCAAGAAATCTTGAAGTAAAACATCCCACCAATAATTGGTAACACCATCATATAATATACATCAAAACCTTCATCAATCTCAAGATAGATCTAAGATTCATAGCTTAAAACATGCATAAACAATCACAATTTAACAATAGTCAAACATAGTTCATAGTTCAATTCATAATAGAAAACCCATACGTAAAATCAACTAGAAACATTTATTTTAGGTAGAAAGGAAGCTTGGGCACCATGGATGAAAGGACACAATGGTTAAAATCCACATACCTTGAATTTGGAGAATTCTTGATGAAGATTGAAAATGGAGACTTGAAGCTTGAAAGAAATCCCTAAGATCGAGATGAGTTTTGGGACTTGAGTTTTGGGGTGAAATATTTATCTAAGTATTTGAGTAAGTATTGGAGAATGTTTAGTATAATATGGTGTTGAAATATAGCTAAGTATAGGTATTTTCATGCATGAGAGAACTTAGGCCCAAGACCAAAAAGTCTTGGATTGATCAAAAAAATTGCACCACAAAATACACTGAGGCGCGCCCTTGGTACGTCGCACCTTGGGCGCGAAAACCTCACCGGAATGTGATTTTTAGGAAAACAAAATTGTGATTCATTTTCTCTAAAATTGGGGTTAGACCTATTTCTCACTCAATTTGACCCCCTGATTAAGAATATGAAGTCAGATTTTTGATATCACACACGAATTTTGAGATATATAAAAATTACGATTCTGGGCACTTTCGAGGCACATTTTTGGGCACATTTTGGGGTCGTTTCATAGGCCATGCAATAGATCATCAATAGCTCAAGAATTCTTAACCGAACATTTTATCAAACCCTTGGCGGGTGTGTAAAGCTAGTTTAAAATCATGCAATTCAAGAGTGAAATCATGTGAGAAATCTTAATGTAAATCAACCCACCAACACTTGGTAACACCTTCATGCAAGATATATTGAAACCCCTCCTAGAATATCATAATAGATCATGGATTCATAGCTCAAAACATATTTAAACATTCAACATTTTACGAAATCCCAACAAAGTTTATAATCAGATTCATAATAAGAGATACTCATAGGTAATTCAACTTGAAAACATGTAATACATAAAAAGGAAGGTTGGACACCATTGCTGAAAGGACCCAATGGTTGAAACCCACATACCTCAATTTTGGGGATTTCTTTGATGAAGATTTGGATGAAAACTTGAAGCTTGAATGAATTTCTTGAGATTCGGAGATGAGTTTCGGACATTTGAATTCAGAGAGCGTTTTAGAAGTGTCCTGAGTGATATGGGGTTGAAAAATGACTAAGTATAGGTGTTTTTACGCATAGGAGATTTTAGGCCCAAGGCCCCAAAGCCTTAGCCCGAAAGAGTGAAAAATGAAAAAAATTACCATCTCCGCGTCCCTTGCACGTCGCGCCTCGGGCGTGAACTGATACTGGATAAGAAATTTTTGGATAATGAAATTTTGCTATGTTTGCTCTAAAATTGGGGTTATAACCAATCCCCACTCAATTTTTCCCCTGATCACGAATATAAATTCATATTCTCGATATCACGCATGAAGTTTGAGATATATGGAAATTACAATTATGGGCATTTTCAGGCACTTTTTGTGGAATTTCACCAGTGATTGTATAACAATTCCACTGATTTGCCACAGTCGTTTTGTACTTTCTAGGTAAAGAACGAATCGGATCCACAAGGGATCTTGTTCTTAAGTCCTCTATTATTTCACGGACTTTAATTCAAGAGGTAACCTCTGATGTACTGGTTCAATCCTTGAAACGACCCCAAAAAGTGCCCGAAAATGTGCGTCGAAAGTGCCCAAAATAGTAATTTCTACATATCTCAAAATTCGTGTGTAATATTGGAAATCTGATTTCGTATTCTTTATCAGGGGGTCAAATTGAGTGGGGAATAGGTCTAAACCTAATTATAAAGCAAACTAATCGCAATTTTATTTTTCAAAAAATCTCATTGCAGTGAGGTTTACACGCCGAAGGGGCGACGCGCCAACTACGCGCCTTACTGTATTTTGTGGTGCAGTTTTTCTATTTGGTCCAAGACTTTTTGGTCTTGGGACTAAGTCCTCCCATGCATGTAAAAACCTATACTTAGCCATATTTCTATACCATATCATATTATTCATTCCCCAATACTCACGTAACCACTTAGACAAATATTTCACCTCAAAACTCAAGTCCCAAAGCTCATCTGGATCTTAAGGATTTCATTCAAGCTTTAAGTCTCCATTTTCAATCTTCATAAAAAATTCTCTAAAGTCAAGGTATGTGGATTTCAACCATTGGCTCCTTTCACCCATGGTTCCCAAACTTCCTTTTTACCTAAAATACATGTTTCTAAGTTGATTTTACATATGGATTTTCTATTATGAATTGAGCTACAAACTATGTTTAGGTTTTGTAAAAGTGTGACTGTTTATGCATGTTTTAAGCTATGAATCTTTAATCTATCTTAAGATTTGATAAAGGATTTTGATGTATATTGTATGATGGTGTTACCAAGTATTGGTGGGATGTTTTATTTCAAGATTTCTTGTATGATTTCACTCTTTAATTGCATATTTTACATTAGCATTGCGCACCCACCAAGTGTTTGATGAAATATCCAGTTATTTTATTTTGAGTTGTTGAAGGCCTAAGGCTTGACATATGAGTTAAGTGAGTTCATGATCATGAAATGGTGATATGTATGTGTTGATTTCATAAGAAGTATGTATATGTTGATGTCATGAGAAGTATGTATATGTCGGTGTCATGAGTAGTATGTGTGTGTTGATGTCAAGTGAAGTATCTATTCTATTGTGAGTTGACCATAGCCAATTGAGGGGTGATTCCTCAATCACCTAGATGAGGGCGGTATGCCATCAACCAATTGAGGGGTCGGTACCTTACTCATCTCGGATGGGGGCAGTCTGTCATCAACAAATTGAGGGGTTGGTACCTCAATCACTTCTAAGGGGTGGTCTACCTTAGATTCCAAGTACTAAGTTGCT
>JAPFFP010047268.1:0-10458 GCA_026153255.1 Solanum medicagineum | reverse complement strand
TATATATATGATTCTTTATAATACTTTACATGACTTCATCTATGATTCTCTCGTGAATTGACCTTTTTCACATTTACCTACGCTTTTGAATTTCATATCATATCATGATCTTTACTCGATTTTCTTTGTACTACATGTTGTACTTTACATTGCATTTTTACATACTTCACATGTTCAAACGTACTAACACAGACTTTTGCCTACATTATTTTGTAATGTAGAATGGGATTTCCATTCTACTACTACTATTTTGGTTAGATTCCGATACTTTCTTTAAAACCTTTGTGGTAAATCCTCACGCTTCGAGGGAAAACCTAGTATTACTCTACCATTGTTGCTTTAGCTTTTAGGATATTGCAAGACTACTTAAGGTAAGCTAGGGATATATCTTAGCCCCTGCCTATGCTAGATGATATAGAGGTATGTTGGATTTTGTAAAGAGTTTATGTTATCCTTTCATTACTTACTAAAATTACTTCTTTTCTTAGAGTTAATATGAGGCCCATTCTCTATCCCCTCTTGGACTTATTGTTGCTTACTTACCTTATGCATGCTCAAGTATGATATGTTAAGATAGATTTATTGGAGTTTTTTGGGATTTCGATCACCATGTCACACCAAGGTCGTAGCTTGGGTCGTGACAACTTGATATCAGAGTATAAGGTTTTGAAATATCCTAGGGAGTTCAACATGCTGCATCAAGTAGAGGTTTATTCATTGTTGTGAAGTGCACCGTATTTATGAGTAGAAGGCTATGAGGCATTTTACGAAATTTCACTTCTTTTCATGATCAATGTCATTCCATATAGTGTGACTTAACACTCTTCTTTTCTAATGCTTATTCGTTGCAATTTTCAAAAAATGCCTCCACAAAGAGCACCAATTCAAAAGGGAACCAACACTAATAAGGGGCAAGTTCTTGTGGTCTCTCAAGCTCCTAATGATCCTATAGCTGATCAGGTAACTAATGCAGAATTCCATACTACCATTTTTATGTTAGGATCAAGCAATGACCATCAAAGTGAACCAAGGTGTGTCAGCCCCTCCAAATGTGGCTACACCACTTCTAGGTGAGAGACTTCGCAAAAATGAACCCTTCCGATTTTTATAGCTCTGAGGTGGGCAAGGATTCGTAAGACTTTATTAATGAATTATACGAGGTGTCGCTATTATGGGGGTGCCATCAAAAGAAAAGGTAGACTTGGCAACCTTCTAACTCAAAGGTGTTGCTCAAGTGTGGCATAATAAATGGGAAAGCCGAAAGAGTTAATGAAGGTCCTATAGGTTAAGAGGTTTTTAAAGTTGCATTCCTTGACTGCTTTTTTCCAGTTAAATTTAGAAAGGCAAAGGTGCTGAATTTTATCAACCTCAAGCAAGGTAATACGAGTGTAAGGGATTATGCCCTTAAATTCACAACGTTGTCCAAGTATGCTACTTCCTTGGTAGCCAACTCCTAAGCCCGAATGAGTAAGTTTATGTCAAGATTGTCTGACTTGGTGGTAAAAGAATGTCGAATCGCTATGCTTGTTAAAGAAATGGACATTTTTAGGCTCATGACATATGTTGAACAAATAGAAGGCGAAAAGCTCAAAGAAATAAGGGCGAGAGAGTCTAAGAGGGCTCGGATTGAGGTGGGTTCTCTAATTAAAAATTCTATGGTGGTGATGTTCATTTCCAACAAGGACAAAGATTTTAAGTCCAAGGTTCTTCTCAAGTTTTTGGCCAAATTTTGGACAAGTATAGGGTGTCCAACCCTTATGCCCAATGTAGAGGTGTTAATGTCAATGGTTGTACTTTCTTTAGGTGTTCTAAGTGTGGAAGAAATCATAGGGGAAAATGCTTTTTCATATGGGTGCTTGCTTTGGATATGGTAAGATGGGGCATAAGCTTTTTCAATGCCTTCGTGTTCCAAACAAGGGATAAGAGGGCCATCCTCAACGCCAAACTACTCAAGGAGAATAAGCTCGATAAGGTGTTGGCCAATGCAATAATAGGTTCTATGCACTTCATGCTAGAAAAGATAGTAAGGTGTCTTCTGATGTGGTTATGGGTATATTGTGGGTCATTGACTTTGATGTATATGCTCTACTTGATCCGGGTGTTAATTTGTCTTTTGTTATTCCTTACCTTGCTATAAACTTTGATGTGTCTCCTGATATCTTGCTAAAGCCCTTTTTGATTTATACCCCTACTGGTGATTAGCTTCTAACTAAGAGTCTAAAATTGTCCCTATGATCTTGCATAAAAGTCCTATATGATCATATTAAACCTGAAATGACCAACTTCAGCATCATTCTTGGCATGGAATGGCTACATGGTTCCTATGTCTCTATCGATTTTAGTACCTATGAGGTCAAATTTCAATTTCTAAATGAGCTGATTCTTGAATGGAAAGATAGTGATTCAATGTTTAAAAGTCAATTCATTCTTGTCTAAAATCTTCAAAAATGACCTTTAAGGGGTATATCTATCATATAGTTCAGATTAGGGATGTGAATTCTAAAGTCCCTATTCTTGAGCCGATCTCTATTATAAATGAAGTCCTCAAGTCTTTTCTGATGACTTTCTCAGAGTTTCTCTAGAATGAAAATTGACTTTGGTATAGACTTTCTACCCTACACTTAATTCATCTCAATTCCTACTTAACGTATGACCCCGACAAAACTTAAGTAGTTAAGGAAAAAATTGAATGACTTGTTTGATAAGGGTTTTATAAGGGCAAGCATGTCACCATAGGGTGCTTCCTTATTGATTTGTTAGAAAGAAGGATGAGTCACTCTGAATGTGTATAAAGTATCAATAATTAAATACGGTTATCATAAAGAACAAGTATCCCATTTTGAGGATAGATGATTTGTTTTGACCAACTTCAAGGTACAATCTACTTATCTAATATTAATCTTTAGTTAAGTTATCACTAATTAAGGGTGAGGGAGTGTGAATTTCAAAAATGGCATTTCGAACAAGTTATGGCCATTTTGAATTCTTGGTTATGTCATTGGGTTGACTAATGCTCCGGCAATCTTCATGGACTTGATGAATTGGATTTTCAAACCATGCCTAGGTGTGTTTGTTGATGATATAATGATTTATTTCTGAAGTGAAGAAGAGCATTGGGTCACTTGAGAGTTATATTATAAACTTTGGGAGAGAAGCAACTATTTGCCAAATTTAGCAAGTATGAATTTTAGTTGAGGTAGGTGGCCTTTCTTGGTCATATTGTGTTAGACGATGGTATAATGGTTGATCCAAAAAATAGAGGAGGTGAAGAATTAGCGTGGACCATTGTATTTTTTGAATATTTGAAGATTTTTTGGGCATTGATGGATACTGTAGAAGGTTTTTAGAGGAATTCTCCTTTATTGCATCACATTTGACCAAGTTGACCCAAAAATGTGAAGTTTCAATAGTCGGAGGAGTGTGAGAAAAGTTTTCAAATGTTGAAGGATTGCTTACTTCAACCTCTATTTTAACATCACCAGAAGGTTTGGATAAGTTTTTGCTTATTGTGATGCCTCACGTGTTGGTTTAAGTTGTGTCTTGATGCAACATAGAAATGTCTAGGAAACTAAAGATGCATGAACGGAACTAACCAAATCATGATCTTAAATTAGCACAGTTATTTTGCCTTAAATATTTGGTGGTACTATCTTTATGGAGTGCACTTTGATATTTTCACTGATGACAATATTTTGCAATATGTGTTTAGCTAAAGGGATGTGAACCTTGGGCAAAAAAGGTGGCTAGAGCTCTGAAAGGACTATAGTATGAGTGTGTTGTATCACCTGAGCAGAACAAATATTATGAATGATGCACTTAGTAGGTTATCAATGGGTAATATTGTTCATGTTGATAATGGCAAGAAGAAGTTAGTTAGAGGTTGCCCCATTTGGGTGTGTGGTTAAGTGACTCCAATGAGGGTGGCATTCTTGTCCATAATGGCTGGACTCTTCATTGGTAGCAGATGTGAAGGAGAAGCAAGACATGGATCCAACCTTAGTTGAGTTGAAGAAGTTGATGGTTGATAGGTTAAGTTTTTTCTCCTAAGGGGAAGATGGAGTACTTCATTACCAAGGCCGGTTATACATTCCAAATTTTAATGGCCTAAGGGAGATGATATTGAGTGAAACCCATAATTCTTGGTATTCCATCCATCCAAGATCCACCAAAATTTATAAAGACTTAAGGAAAGTATATTGGTGGAATGGTAAGAAAACAGACATAGAAAGGTTTGTAGCGGAATGTCCAAATTGCCAACAAATCAATGTTGAACATCAAAGGTCGGGAGGCTTAGCCCAAAATATTGAGATTCCTACTTGAAAATGGGAAGAAGTGAATATGGACTTAATAATGGTTTTCCTCGTACCCATAAGCAACATGATTCCAATTAGCTAGTTATAGATAGGATGACTAATCAATACACTTTCAACAGGTTAAGACTTCTAATGCTATAGAATACTATGCAACGATGTATATTTAGGAATTGGCAAAATTTCATGGTGTTCCTTTGTCTTCATTTTTGATCATGGTACTCAATTCACTTTATGTTTTATAGAGGTCATTTGAAAAGGCTATTAATACCAAAGTTAAGTTAACCATAACGTTTCACCCTCAAATCAATGGACAAGTTGATAGAACAATTTAAACCTTAAAGTATATGTTGAGGTCATGCGTACTCCATTTCAAAGACAATTGGGATGATCACCTATCATTTATTGAATTTGCATGTAATAATACTTACCATTCAAGTATTAAAATAACACCTTTTTAAGCTTTGTATAGGAGAAGATGTAGGTCTCCAGTGGGGTGATTTGAAGTTTGTAAAGTAGCCTTGATAGGTCCTGATTTATTGTTTAATGTTATAGAGAAGGTGGGACTTGTAAGAGAAAAGTTGAAGGCTATCCAAAGTTTTCAAAATTCTTATTCTAATGTAATGTCACTACCTAAGCCTAGGGCCTAGACGTGACATGGCGAATGGAAACCCGAAGGGACCCAAACAAGCCTCTTAGCATATCAATCACACATCCTTGGTTGCGGAAGCAAAGTAAACAATAACAAGAGATATATAAAATGATAACTGGGGCTAAGGGAAGTCTTTGAATATAAACCAAGCATAAGAGTCAAGCTCATAGTACAATAACATTATAATATCCAATATACACCTCTAAACTTGGAATGGAGTAGGACCTAAGACACTTTATGGGCTCACCCTCATAATGTCAAATGTTCAACATAAAGAAGTATTAGAAATAGCAAGAGAAAGTAGATAGTGTCCCCAAACTTGAGGACTTACCAAGCTTATCTTCAAAGAATCTCACTAGTGTATGGACCCGAATTTTTGTATAGTTTTAGTGACGCTTGAGATTTGGTTTCGAAAAGTTTTGAGCTAAGGTGACACCTTATGGAACCTCCAAGTTCGATCTAAGTTCACTTTCAAATCTCCTACATCCAGTCAAGTTCAAAGGAATTTCATTGGCTAAATTTTTCACAAGAACTAATAGAAGGGTCAATTTTAAATGGGAATATCTCTTAGCACAAAATGAACTGGGTGGCCCATGACCTATCAAATTAAAGCTCTTTAAATTTTTTTTCCAACGTACTTGATTTCACCTCATTTCGAGTTTGGATGAAGAAATTATGCCTATTTTGGTACGACCCTCATGTGCAGTGTTGCCACATGGGTAACTACACGGGCAGTGAGGCTTATCATGATCCGTGGGAACAACCTTGAGCCTGAAATGGCCATTTTTGGCCTAAGTATTAGGGACAACCAGTTGTACTAGTCGTATGGCCTTCAAGGGTGAGGAAAATCGTAAGGGTAGTGCAATCATGGTATGGAGAAATGATTTTTGTGGCCAAGTGTGGTGAGCCGTGGTGAGGGTGATGATCCATCTGAACTAATGTGAGGTCTTCAAGGTTGGTGTGGGGAGTTTTTAGCTAAGGTTGGTGCCACGCCCAGCCCCACGAACCGTGGTGAGGCTCACGGGCCGTTTACCCAACCGTGGGACTCATCTTGGTGTTAAAAATTCCTAAATATTAAGCCAATTTCTAACTTCCAGATTTTTTCTAAGTGTGGGTTCACGGGCAAGTTCACAGACCGTGTAATGCCACACGGCCCGTGAAGCCGTCAGTGAAGTGACTTCGACCAAAATTTCTATCTGATTCATTAATGATATTTTCGTAAATTTGGTTATTTCTATTGGTCTTTTGGGAAATGCTATGTTATTTTATGGTCATCTAATGACCTAAAACGTGTTTCAAACATTCAAAATCACTCTTCATATTTTTAAAACCCTCTCAAAAGGTTTCCACAAAAAAACTCTTAGAGATTTCAGCATTTAAGCTAGGGAACTGAAGTCTTCTTCAAATTCTTTGGGGTTTCTTTATCTTGGTAAATGTATGTGCGTTTTGATCCTTTATTTCCTTTCAATCAAGGAGACCCAAATTATTTTCAAGTAATTTCATGAATTTCTAGCTTACTTTAAATTAGAGTTTTGAATATTATGATTTCCTTAAAATCACATAGTGTATGAGTTATGTTTATCTATTGATTTTAAGATGAATTGAGCCTTGAAATATTGGATTTCATCATTTTTATGGATCTATGATTGTGTATAGTCCCTTTACGGATTTGATCTATGCATGGTTGATTTATATTATAATTTAAATGTGGATTTGGTTATGGTTTTACTTTAATTCCATATTATATTATTAATTTTAGATCTAATCTCAATCACTCATGTCATTCTCACAATTTTCATAGTATATGTATTTCATGAGCATGGATTTATGAAATTATGATGTGGGTTAAGCCCAATTATGTTCTATGATATGATTTTGATAAGATATTGGTTATGACAAGAATGTGATTACATACATGTCTGTGATTGTGGCTCTTTGAGCATTTTGGGTACCTGCACCATTTCGATTATGTGAATGAGCTATTCTATGTATAAGTATTATGACTATAAGGTGTGTTTTGGCATTTGATCCTAAGTATGGATTATTATGAAAGGTGTTTGGCTTTTAAGCCCCGCTTGTGCATTGAAATGATTTAGTAAGACTTGCAACTCTTTTGAAAGAATGTATAGCTATGTATATTATAAAATTTTTGTGGTATAATGACTTAGCAACGATAGAATGAGGGTTCTCTCTCCTTCCTCGAACTATGTGCCTAGCGTAGGTTCCTTTTTGAAATGGGGGTACTGTTAAGGAAGTTGTCTCCGAAATAAGGGTGCCCATAAGGAGAAGAAACTATGTGATATGATATGGTGTGCTATATGTGAAAATCCTATTCGAAATGGGGGTGCCCATAAGGAAGGTTGCTTCATACGAAATGGAGGTTCCCGTAAGGTGAAGTATGGTTTACATTTGGCAAGTAGACCACCTATTTATCGATGAGGGGATTTCATCGGGATTCCAAGTAATAGCTCGCTTGATCTTACTCATGTCGATTAAAGTCACATCCCCACTATATATAAGAGCATCATATGCACTTCATGCATCATGGGTTTCATGACATCTTGTTATATTACGTTCCTTGTTATACATTTCTTTCGATAATAGTGCCCTTGTCATCTAACATTGAAAGACAGGTTTGGTAAGTTTCATGCATTGCCTCGCATACTTAGTACATTCAGACATACTAATGCATATTTTCGCCTACATGATCTCACTATGTAGGGACCGGAGATTACTTTCATCCACCGTTCGATGGCTAGATCAGATTTTTGGGACATTGGTTATGGTGAGTCATATCTTACAAGGACAAGACATCATTCCTCTACCTTAAGTTGTTGTTGTTTATGTTATCTATACTTGAGGGTAAGCCAAGAACATGTCTTAGGCCCTGTCCTATCTTATGATTAGAGGCATTGTTGGGAATCTTATAGACTCTCGTTGGATCTATGTGTTATATGTTGTATTTGAACCTTATGATTAAGGTTATCCTTTGGATATGACTATTATGGATTGATTATGGGAATTATGATATATATATGTATGTTTGATGAGGAAATGTGGAAGATCCTTAGTCCCGAATTGCCCCCATAGCGTGAGACATACTTACCCGCCCCATAGTCATTATGTCCTATATGCTATGTGAATCAATGCTAATCCCTTTCCCTAAGTTATCCCCATAGCGTGATTCCTACTTTCCCATCCCTTAAAACTATGTGTTCAATTTAAATGTGCTTCCAAATCGATGATGTGAATTTTGGTACTTTGAAGCTTGTTTGGGGACTCTCTGGTTCCTATTCGCTGCGTCACTCCTACACCCCAGGTCCGGGTCATGACAACTAGCCACGTAGAGGATGATCAGGAGGAGTTTCGGTCCCTAGTTGATATCATATAGGTATAAAGTAGGCATTAGTACTTTTGAATGTACTACATATGTAGAATGAAATATAACAAGACATAAGCCAATATAGTCAAAATGCATAGTAATAGGCAATAGATAAGCATAATCACAATATGGCATGCATAATCAATGTTGAAGTAAACATGGTTATAAATCATTCAACTTGCACAAAACATGATACATATGTGGGAAAAGACCTCAACCGACAAAGAATAAGACCAATCGAGCTGCAACTTAGAGTCCCGATGATTACCTCTCATTGGTAAAGAGGTGGTCTACTTGTCAAGGTAAACCATACTTCACCTTACAGGAGCCTATCCCATTTCGGAGAAGTAACACTCCTTATGAGAACCTGTCCCATTTCAGCGTGGATTTCCTGATAAAGTGAACTAAATGGATCCAGTAGTATAGCAAGGGTATAACATAATCCTATGTTGGCACATAGTTTGAGGAAAGGAGTATGGACCCTTGAAGATAGTCCACACCAACATCCAATCCATCAGTGCTAAGTCTAATCCCACGGAATTCTTAAAATAATCATAACTTTAATAACTTGTAATAAACGTGGAATCATGATATGAGTAGCTCTTAAACATACATGACCTCTAATGGTGAGCCTAACTTGAAACATGAGAATAGATCATAATCATACATGAACCCTTGCTTTAACATGAATGACTCACAAGAGGTAAAAATCTTGAAATAGGGCTTAACATGATACTTGAATAATCATAGATAATTTCATGAATTCATAACATACTTGATAGCCCATATTCATCATGAAATCACTTGTAAAATATGTAAGTAACAACATTTTATCGAACACTTGGTGGGCACATGTAACACCCCAATTTTTTTTTTAGCTAAGACTAAGACATTCTTCATAGGATATAGCATTTTAGTTGAGGATTCTTAATTGAGCATAGATGTTAAAGTCAATTTCTTAGTATGAGAATAGAATTGGAGCCGATATGAGGTCGTAGTTCTAATGTATGATTTTATAAAAGTTAGGTGAACTAATAACTTATAAGTTGTATATACGGGCTAGGATCAATTCCTAAGTGTTTAAAGTATATTAGATGTGATTTAGAGTCATAAAGGATCTTTTATATCAAGCCAAGTTTAAAGAATTTTTAGCAACTAAGTTTTCGTGTGAGTCGATAGAAGGGTCAACTTCAAACGACCATATTTCCTAAATTACGATGCATGAGATAACCCATAATATATCCAATCTAAGATATTCGAATTAGCTTTCCAACGCATCTAATTTTGTATTAATCGGAGTTCGGACTAGAAAGTTAGGACGATTTTAGTGAAGAGGTGCAGAGCTGTCCGAAAGTCCGCGCGCGGAGCGCGGTGCGGACCCTCACTGGATGAGTTAATGACGTTTTTTCTCTATAATTTGAGAGTATTTTTATCCTAAAATCTTTGGGAGTCTATTTAAGGTCCTAAAAACCCTAAAACATTAGTTTTCATGATCAAAAGCCTCTTCCTTCTCTCCTAAACATGAACCCTCAAGAATGATCAAGAAAGTCATGAAGCTAGGATATTCTTTCAAGATTCATCCTCAAGGTAAGTTATTCTTCATGAATTTCAATCTACCCAACCCGAATTCCTTCATCTATTCATGAAGCTCTAATAGGATTTTAAATCATAACTTAGGGTTTCAAGAAAACAAATTCAAGAATCCCAAAAAGGATTTCTTGACTCTTCTTCTTCAAAAATTATGGTTCTTCTTCAAGAATTATAGTTCTTCATCAAGAATTCTAAAGAGTCTAAGTCAAAAATTCAAGAATCAAAGGTAATTCTTTCAATCAATATCCTTCCAAGTTCTTTCACTTTAAAATAACTGCGAAGATTGAGGATTTTCTCCAAGAAAGAGAAGAGAAGATCGTAAACTTTCCCCAAACTTCAACCAACGATTTCTTTCTCAATTTTGATCGGATATGAGCAATTCAAAAGGCTAAATTATATATTTTTCCGAGAAGAACACCGTGAAAGCTTCAGAAAGTGACTTTTCTGCTTCATTTGAGGTAAAAATTGCAGATTTACTGCTGCGTTTTTAATGTATTTCGAAAACTTTAACATGCGATTTCTTC
>JAPFFP010047267.1:0-10459 GCA_026153255.1 Solanum medicagineum | reverse complement strand
GTAACTCCGCCGGGGCCATACGATAAGGGGGGATAGAAATGGGAGAAGGAGGTCTATACCAAAATCTATTTTCCTTTTGGGAGGAACACCAGGAAGATCATTATGGGAAGACATCAAGGAACTCATTTACCGCCGGAACCGACTCAAGGGGAAGGACCTTGGACTCCACATCCCTAACCCTCACAAGATGATAAAGACACCCCATAGAGATCAACTTATAGGCTTTAATGCAAGAGATGAATCTACCCTTGACCACCACATCATAACTCTTCCACTCAAGGACGAGTTCATTTGGGAATTGGAATTTGATCTTACGGGTTCTACAATCAATAGAGACATAATATGCATGCAACCAATCCATCCCCAAGAATAATGTCAAAATCTAACATGTCCAACTCAACAAAGTCCTATGGCAAAAATTTATGCAAAATTCAAACGAGGCAATTTTTATAGACCCTACTAACAATAATAGATGCACCAATGGGAGTAGACACCTCGTATGGCTCACACAACAATTCGGGTTCAACATGAAACTTTTTGGCAACAAAGGGGTAACAAAAGAAAGAGTGGTACCAGGATCAATCAATGCATACACATTAAAATCAAAGACTTTTAACATACCAATGACGACATCGGGAACCTCTTCAACCCCTTTCCTCCCTTAGAGTGCATAGAATCAATTGTGCCTTGGGACACTACCTTGTTGACCACCCTTTCCCAAGGGAACCACATTAGCACCCCAGCCTTGAGGATAAACATCCTTACCCTTGTTGCAATTACGAGAGCAATCTGTCATCTTATGCCCTATTACCCCACAACCCTAACAAGCACCAGAATAGCTCAAGCATGGGCCACTATGACCCTAACCACATTTTGGCCACATAGAATTAGGACCCACACCACCATCATCTTGGGCCCTTGGGATGTTATTAGCAAGACTTCCTCTAGTAGCATTAGAGGACCCTTGGTCTTGATGAAACCGACCACCTTTAGGACTTTGGAACTTTCCGTCAAAACGGGCCCTCTTGGCCTCATTACCCCTTCTCTTCCTTAGTTTCTCCCCTTCCATTTGTTCGGCATAAATCATCAAGCGGGACAAATCCATGTCACTAATCAACATAGGGAACCGACATTCCTCACTCACCAAATCGGATACACTCATCACGAACTTATTCATTCTAGACCTTGGGTTGACAACCAAGTGGGGAGTATATTTAAAGGTTGATTGAACTTGAGGGTATACTCCCTCACACTCATAGATCCTTGTTTCAAATTCATAAACTCTACCATATTGGCCTCCCTAAGCTCAATAGGGAAGAATCGATTAAGAAAAGCTGTATTGAACTCCTCGTAAAGCACCACATTATTGATTCCCGTCTCCTCCTTCCATTGATTAAACCATATTTGTGCCACCCCTTGGGTTGGTAAGCTGCCAACTCCGCCTTCACTTCCGATCTCACACCCATAATGGCCAATACCAATAAACCTTATCAATGAATTCTTGAGGTCTCATCTACCTTAGACTTTTGAATCCCAGTGGGTTCATCCTCATGAAGTCTCTCACCTGTGATCCCAGGGTAGGAGCATAAGGGGCTTGGGCCCCTTGATTGACTTTATTAGCCATAACTTGAGCTAGCAAAGTGAGAGCATCCCAGAGCTTATCATGAGCCAGTTGTTCCTCGGGTGTGCTAGCTCTTCTTCCTCTTGTGTTAGGCACGATCTAGCAAAGCAAAGAACAATTATTAGGGGGAAACCCTACCTTAATTCCTATAGCACGACATAGAGTAGGAAAAAAGGAAAACATTTCCTAAATCGTCTCATAGCCTCCTACTCATAATTGTGGTGCATGACACAACCATCAATAAGACTCTAATCGATGCAGTGTGTTAGATGCCAAGGACCATTAACAACTTAGTGGTCTGATATTAAGAGTGTCACGACCCAAGCCTAGGGCCTAGATGGGACACGACGAACAGGGAACCTGTGAGGACCTCAAACAAGCCTCTTTATATATCATTACACATCCTTGGTCGTGGAAGCATTAAACAACATCAATAAGAGTGGAAATAAGGGAAAAAAGGGCTAAGGGAAAGCCTTTCATAACATAAGACATCATTAAATCAAGAGAGTCAAGGCTCATAACATAATTGAATAACTTGTCGAACAACACCTCTAATACATAAATAAGAGCGGGGGCCAAGACAAGCAACCCGGCTCACCCTCATAGTCATAAGTATACAATAAAGGAAAAAGAGTCTTAATATATATCATAAGATCAAAGTCATTGTCCTCGAAATTGAGGACACACCAACTAGATTTGAGTAGAAGTACTAGCCACGAGGAGGAGGATGATCAATCGGTGCTCCGGTCCCTACATGATAACATCACATACGCATAGAGGATGCATTAGTATGTTTGAATGTACTAAGTATATAAGATGCAATGCAACAAGAGATAGGCACATGGCAAAATGCAATATCGTAAGTAAAAGATAATATATTAGCAATATGACATCAATGAATGATACTTGAAGTAAAACATGCTTATATAGAACATATTACATGTGAGGAAGGTGATCATAATTACATAACCAAGGCCTATTACCTCCTTGGTGAGGCAATTTAGGTATATACCTCCCAGTGTGGTAGCACAGGCCTACCACCCCCCGAGGTAGGGGATTGAGGTATATACCCCCCAATGTGGTAGCACGGACCGATAACCCCCCCAAGCTAGGCGATTGAGGTATATACACCTCAATATGGTAGCATGGGCCTACCACCCCCCAGCTAGGCGAATGAGGTATATACCCCATCAATGTGGTAGTTCAAGCCTACTAGTACTCTGAACTAGGCAATTGGTCAACTTTCATCATAATAGATACTTTTCATAAAATCATATTATAAATACCTTCTTTTCATCATTATAGAGTCACTCAAGTCATAGGTCATGAAATGGATCATCAATAGTTTAAGAATCCAAAATCGGATATTTAATAGTTCAAGAATCCAAAATCGGATATTTTATCAAACACTTGGTGGATGTGCAATGCTAGTGTAAAATCATATAATTCAAGAGTGACCTCATGCAAGAAAATACAATGTAAAACTACCCACCAACACTTGGTAATACCCTCATTCAATCTACATCAAAACCCTTCCTCAAATCAAACATAGACCATATATTCATAGTTCAAAGCATGCTCAAACAGTCACAAGTTTATGAAACCCCAATATAGTTTATAGTCAAATTCATAATAAGGAAGACCCATAAGTAAATCAACTTAGAATCATGCAATTTAGGTAAAAAAGATGCTTGGGCACCATGGGTGAAAGGACTCAATGGTTGAAACCCACATACCTTGACTTAGGAGAATTCTTGATGAAGATTAGAAATGAAGACTTGAAGCTTAGATGAATTCCTTAAGATCCGAAAGAGATTTGTACACTTGAATTTTGAGATAAATATTAGTCTAAGGGTTTGAGAGAGTATTGGCGAATGTCTTGTATGATATGAAGGCAAAATATGGTTAAGTATAGTTGTTTTTACGCATGGTAGGGCTTAGTCCCAAGACCAAAAAGCCTTGGGCCAAGATAAAAATCACTGGCAACAAAATACACAAGTTCGTGTCTGGTTCGCGATGCGGACCTATCGACGAGACAATTTTACACTTTTCCACGATGGAGGCACATCGCAGCACCATCACAGACAGACACTAGATAAGGAATTTTTTGGAAAATCAAAATTGCGATTCATTTGTTCTAAAATCAGGGTTAGACCCATTTCCCACACAATTTTCCCCCTGATCAAGAATATGAAGTTAGAATTTTTATATCACGAACAAATTTTGAGATATACAAAAATTACAATTTCGAGCATTTCTGAAGCACATTTTCGGGCACTTTTTAGGGTCATTTCAATGTAAAACCTAACCAAGCTTAGGTTCGAACCCACAGGGAATACATAAACTCAAGATAAATTCACCAATAAGCAATCCAAGTAGTTAACCAGCTCAATTCCCTGAAGAAGGGGGGGGGGGAGGTTTGCAATAATCAATAAGAAAGTAAACTAAACTATTACAAGAGATAATCAGTAATAGAGAGCAACTAGGGTATCGTGTTTCCCTTGATCTCCCAACTTAGTATCACCGGATAACTCAATTCTTTTCATGTATATAAAATTTAGGACGGTAATTTAAGTTCACCAAACCCTTTGGTCAAAGGTGAGAGGTGAATTTTACTATGAGACTTGGTTCATCTTCATAGTGCAATACTAATCAATCCCTTGGTCCATCTCCATAGTGTGCAATGCTAACCCATCCCTATAAGTCCCAGTACAACCTCCCCTTGGTCCAGTTCGGTTGATTAGACGAGAACACATCAATTGAATCCTGTTAATCAATTTTTTTTCATATTCATTACTACCTTGGTCCTATTAGTAACACTAGGCATGTTCTACTATTGGCCACCATTCGAATTCATACAAAATGAAGAGAATTGATTAATACATGCATATACCCATTCCAAGAATTATAAATTATCCGGGTTTACTTTGTTAGTGGTTCATGGTTCTCACAACCTTATTTGTGGATTTAGCTACTCATGCTATGTGTAGATGAAGAAATTATGAATTGAAAAAACTTAATTAAACACTTACACAATTGAATTGAAATCAAGCAAATCGAGGATTGACGATCAAATTTACCCACAAGTGTTTTCTCACAATCATCTCTTCCAAGTATTGAGTTCTCCAAGTACAAACCCTAAAAGTACTGAATAATGACGCTCTCTTCTGAAAATAACCTAAAAGTACTATTTACAGTAATTACAATTAAGTCCTAAATAAACTAGAAAACTGGTCGGCAAACTCCATGAAAGGTCTCTAGGACTCGTAGTATGATTTACGGCTCGTAGTTGGGGTCTCATAATCAGCTCCTGGAATTTTGGACTTCTCTTCTAAGACACTACTTTATGATTCGTATAGTGATTTATAACTCGTACTTCATGTGGTGGCTTCAACTTCATCAAATTGTGCTTCACTGGAAATCTTCACAAAACACATCAATACGACTCGTAGAATGCTCTACAACTCGTATGCATGTCTTGTTGAGCTGATCTTCAGAATTTATCTTTCACTGGATTTTGTCAGGAAACTTCCTCTACGACTCTTAGAATGCTCAATGATCCATAGAGGGTCTCGTAAATCACCAAAAACTAGCAATCTTTTGCAATTTTGCCCCAAATCATAGCCAACCTTTATTCCTGCAAATCTAAACGCAAAAACACATAATACCCACAAATGTCGCATTGAGAACACACAAAATCCTATATTTTAAGTATCAACAGTGTTATATTTTGACAGCACATCAGTGTTCAACCACTTGATTGGAAATTTAAATTTTTATATTTGAACCCCAATAATTTTTAACAAAGTGTATGGTCTACATAAATAAAATCCTTTAAATCTTTTTCGCTATTCATTTACAATTTTTGAATGAAGAAAAACTTAATAAATAAAACTTTCCCAAATTGAGTAACAAATAAGGCTTCACTGTTTAAACCATTTTATTTCACATGTTGACCTCCACTGCCACCTGTATGTCATGCAAATTCCAATCTAACGGTTTTACACGTGTTGACCTCCACTGCCACCTGCATGTCATGCAAATTCCAATCCAACACATGTTCTCACACTCTCTCAATATAATGTTGACACAAACACTTTCTAGCCATCAAAGATTCTGAGAAAGAAAATCTGTTACAATTCTACGCCAATTTCCTGAGTGCTCACTTCTATTCTATTTTTTTAATTTTTTTTTGGAATCTAATTATATCTTTTTGATGTGATATCTCTATGTGGCATGTGAATTTCTAGACACAAATATTTTATGTGTCTGGATTCTTAGAATTTAGTTTTAGATTTGAAGTTTTGCTTTATCTTTTAACCTTCATTGATGAATTTATGACTTTTTAATTTTTCTATCAAAAAATACAATGGCAAAGCAGGACTAAAGTAGATCTAAAATATTATGTGAGCTTTTGCTTGTGTTTTGTAATAGTTAAAATCTAAGAATAAATATATCGCTAAAGAAACTTAATTATAAATAAATTTTTTAGGATTGAACGATGATAAATACATACTAGTAGATATGTATCGTTATATGAACAAATTGATGTATATGTATTATATTTTTGAAGTTAGGGATTTTGTTTTGATTATTTTTTTGTTGTGTTTGTTGTTTACGTTCCCTCTAGAAATTTATGAAGAATGACGACATACCATTACCTTATATTTAATAAAATGTTTGATGACAATATATGTATATAAAAATAAAGAAAGAATTTTTTTTATCATAACTGAAGTTAACACATTTATGGGATTCTTTATTATTTTATTCTTTCATAAAACCATAACATCCAATAAATTGAATCACAGAAAGAAGCTCATCAAGAAATTCTCCAAAAATTATTCTTCTAGAAAATCGACTGGTTGAATCGGAGGAAGTTCCTCTGTCTTTTCCAACCCTGTAGAAATTTACTTGTGGGGGCCAGACTTTCATTATTAACACATTTAATAAGATGAAGGAAAAGCCAAAAGAGAAAAATTAAAACAATATAAAAAAGCATGTCAAAAGAAGATAGTCAAGAATGAAAACACATATGTAATTTCAATGGAAAATTTCAAAGAAGAAGAAATTAAGCTACTAAAAAAAATGAAAAAGCACAAAGGAGTTATTCTTATAGTGGCTTAATTCTATATTTTTCTTGTGGTATCTTTATTTCTTTCTCTTTGAAATTTTTCATTGAAATTTTTTATAAAAATTATTGCATTGTTGATGTTGATTTTATTTTGACGTGTCATTCTTATTTTGCTTTGGATTCTCGCTTATGACCTTTCCTTCATCCATATTTGATGGGTTCATGATGAGATCGTGGCCTAACAAGTAAATTTCTATAAGGTTGGGCAAAACTGAAAAAAAATCACAATCTAAGCTAGGTCCTGTGTGTGGCATGACAATCGAAACTCCGAATGATCATAATCAAGCCCCTTAGCATATCATATATAAATATTTATGCTTTAAACTTATAATCTTGTGCATTCTTTAAGCAATGTTAGTCGATTTGATGTGTTTTATATGTTAATTTTGAAGGGTTACAGGATTTGGGAGGTTTTTGTAAAGATTGCATATTTTGCAATTTTTTGGTGATGTACCAGAGCACCTACATGCCATGGTTTGATCCATGAGCCGTGGGTGGGGCTTTGTGGTTCTGAACCAGTGTTGGGCATGTTTATTGAAGTTGCAACTACAGTTGACAAGATGGTTCGTAGTTTATTCCAGGGTCCGTAGACTTGTTCGTGAAAGAAAGACCCAAGATTTTGATAGTTTCTGAAAGTTAACAGGACGAAGAGCCTATGACCAATAGTCCAATCTACAAACCGTAGAAAGTATCTCGTATAAGGAAGGCAGTTTTTGAAGGAAGTAGTCTATGAAACCCATCCATGAGTCGTCATCTGATTCATGGTCTGTAAATTGGTCATGGATGGTCCCGAATCTAGTTTTTCTAATCAGTTTAGGATTTGATTTTCTTTTATTAAAAATATGAGTCTTTAGATATTTTTGGACGTACAGAACTTTAGAATATACATTATTACTTTCTTTTAGGTTGTTCTTGGACAAGTGGAGTTAATACTTTTTGTACTTGTCTCTGGATATTGATCTTGTGATTTACGTGAAGATTTTGAATTTTACGTTCTTTGATTCTTTATTGTAAGTGTTTAATTATGCAAATATATAACATGATTTCTTCATCTACAATGATTATGAGTAGCGAAATCCACAACTAGGGTTGTGAGAACCATGAAGAACTAACAAAGTAAAAACCAAATAATTTGTAATTCTTGAAAAGTGTGCATGCATGTATTATTAATCTCTACATTTTGAATGCCTTTTAATGGTGGATAACATTAAAAATCTTTTTATTCTTAATTAGTCACTGGCCCAAGGGGGTTATGAATAGGAAAAGGGATAAATAACAGGATTTTGAGCACACTCGTCTAATCAATCGGAATGGCCCAAGGGATGGTTGTACTGGGACTAGGGTAAGGGTTAGTAATGCAATGTAAATGACTTAAGTTTCCCGGTGAAATTTACCTAGTTTCCAGCCCAAGGAATCAGGTGAACATAATCTACCAGTTTTGCATGCTAGGAATTCATCAGGAACATAATACCCTAGTTACTTCGCTTAATGAATCAGTAATATTTGCATTGGATATTGTTCTTAGCTTAGGTTTGAATAATTATTTTTTACACCAAAATCCCCCTTTTTGGAATTAAGTCGATTAATTCATCAAAATTGCTTTACTTACTCCAAGTCTAAATCATATTCCGCGCGGGATTAACCCTAACCATCATTAGATTCTATATTTGAACAGCGACCGCTTATACCTTAATTGGGAGGTGTAATTTAGGCTGATCAAATTCTGGCGCCATTATCGAGGAATATGACTTTTAGATTAGTTTAATTAGAGAGTTAAGCCTTATTTCCTTATTTTACATATCTTAATTGTTTTTATTTCTTTTTCAGCATATAGGTGTAGTGTATGCCCAATACTCATAGCCGAGGCAATCCCTTGTCGCCGTTCGATCCTGAGATACAAAGAAAGTTGCGAAGAATTGCTCAAGACAATACTAACAATGCTGTAAATCATGTACTCAACTTGAATAACCAAAATACACCACCATCACTAGTGGAAAAGAATCAACCATCACAAGGTCAACAAGCAGTCGTAAATGTATCAAATTTGTACACAATAGTATATGTGTGGTATATGTACAGACTTGATCCTAAGATAGTGGATGTTACGGGAGCTATCGTGCTACCTCCTCTATCAGAAGATATTAAATTTGTCATATCTAGTGAGTTACTACAGATGTTGCAGCATAGAGGGTTGTTCTCGGGCTTACCATTAGAGGATCTGCATAACCATCTACACAATATTATATTTGTCTGTAAGATCATGATGGAAAATCAAAATCTATCCATAGATGTCTTTGGGCTCGGTGTCTTCCCATTATCTCTCACAAGATAAGCAACAATATAGTTATTTGAGCTCTCTCAGAGCTCTATTACTACATGGGTGAAAATGCAGAAAGCCTTTTCGAGAGGTACTTTCCCAAGTCAAAGAAGCTAATGCTTAAGGATCGTATCAACAACTTCAAGATAATACGGGTGATTCCATAAGTGCTACTTGGGAGCGGTTTACCAAATACTTGAGAAGTGTTCAAGACCATGAAATTGTTAATGATTTCTTACTGGAGATCTTCTATCGGGCGTTAGATGATAATTGCAACGCGATAGCCGATACCATAACCGGAGGATCATTCTTGGATTGCACTTTTGCGTATGTGGCGCAATGACTAGATTGGATGGCAAAGACTAATCGTGCATGGGGTACAAGGGAATCAGCAACAACAAAAAGCTCTTTATCGTTCTGTACAAAGCCATAGCAAGCTAAAATAAATTAATATGTGTTACAAGAGTTAGCTCGAATTAGTACTAATGTTGGGTTGCTAACAAAGCACAACCAGGAACGAGTGAATGCAGTAAGTCACAAACCACCAACAGCACTCATTTATAAGGATACTTGCTTACTGACAAATTAGATTGGGGGGGGAGGGTTTTTGGACCAACACCTAAAAGTCCAACCAAGACTATTGGCGCCAAGGTCAAAGAAAACAAGATTGGAAATATAACAGAGATAATGCATACATGGACAACAATCGAGTTGGATACTATGACATAAATAAGGGACACGATCAAGATGGTGATTGGGTTAGTAGAGATGGGTATCAAAATGGACCATATGTGCCACCACAAAATTATGATTCTAGGGCTGGTAGTCGCGAACTGAGGAGATGTTTGACAAGTTGCTAAAGAAGGCATATAACATAAGATGAGACTTTAAAAGGGATGGAAGCTGACATATTAGGGATAAATCAGAAGATTGAATGTCATTTGGTAGATATTAACCAATTGGAGCTGTAATTCGTTCAGATGTCAACATAGTTGAATCAGCGCCAAAAGCGTACATTGCAAAGCAACCTAAGAATGATGGGCAGTGCATGAAAGTGACTACATGATGTGGTAAGCAGACAATTGACCCACTAATGCTGGTAGTTGATGATGTGTCTTGTAAGGAGATATTAGAGATCAAGGATCCAGAGACTAGAGATGACAAGGCCAAGGAAGTTGTGAGTGACGACTTGGTGACATTGAAGAAGTTGGAGCCCATACCTAGGCCTTCACCACCATTCCCTTAGAGGCTAAGAAAAAGAATAAGGAGGGGAAGTTTTAAAATTTCATCTCAATGTTAAAGTAATTATCTAGCAATCTCCTTCTCATTGATGTATTAGAGCAAATGACCGGGTGTGCTATGTTTATAAAGGACCTAGTGACAAAGA
>JAPFFP010047266.1:0-10459 GCA_026153255.1 Solanum medicagineum | reverse complement strand
TACTTCACAAATGAAAGAAGCGCAGACAGTTTAAAGAGTCATTTTACTTTATTCCATCATACTCCAAAGCCAAAAAAAAAAAACAATATTGATACATGTTTACATATTATTTATATAAAATTGATACATGTTTATACATATTTTATACATGAAAAAACATGATTTTTTTTTAAAAAAGATTTTTTTGAAACCACAATAAAATAAAAATAAAAATAAAAATAAATTAATAAAAAATAATATTGCCTGATAAATACATGAATTTTTTTTTAAAAGTAAAAATTTTCTTCTTTTTTTTTTTTGAAAAAAAGAAACATTACGCACCTATTTATATAATATTGATAAATATTTATATGTAATTTATATAATATCAATACATATTTACACACAATTTATATAAATATTGGTACATGCTAATACACAATTTTATACAATGTTGATATATTACATAGCTATTTATACAATATTAATACAAAATTATACACATTTATATAATATCGATACAGTATGAATACACCACATAAGTATTTATGTAATATCAGTATATTATGTATATATATGTTAAAAATTTATTGAAAAGAGTTCTTAAGAAAAAATATTTTTTATTTTAGAAAATGCAGTAAAAAATAACTAAAAAAAGTTTGTTTCTTTTTTAAAATAAATTCAATGCTAGAGAAGAAGAGAAAATAAGAAAGAAAACGAAATGAAGAAAAAAAATAGCTGGAGTGATTTTAAGTTTAAGAAGGAATAATAGTTGGGCCTAGTTATGTAATTGGACCTATGGTGTGGTCTAATCCTGATCTTAATAGTTGGGTCAATTTTGGACATAGTAATTAAGTTGATTTTGACTATTTTTATATAAATGAAGAGTGAACTATATTTTATGTAAATAAATTTTTTTATCGTATATATATGAAATTTGCCATACATTTTTTGCCCCAAAAATTTTGCATTGTATTGCCAAATATTGAGATACTTTATAATATGGTTCTCAGTAAAAAAATCCATTCATGACCTAATAATTGCTATTACAATTTATATCTCTTATTGCTCATAATCATAAATTTCATTCCTTTTCTCCTTTGCTTTATTCATTATTGTGCTTTAATGGGTTAGTAATCAACAGTAACTTTAAATCTAAATTTCAAATTTTATCTCGTCCTATTTCAATAAATTTGTGATTTATAATTTTTAAGTCTATATACATGTGCAATGCACGTAGATTAAATTAGCTATTAAATTAAATATATCGTAATATTTAATACTTTAAAATTAATGAAAGTTATAGTTATTAAATCTTTACTTATTTGTAATATGTTAATTAAGGACTCCTAATATCGAATATTTTAAAATTGTCTATATTATATTTTATAAATCTTTTCTTATTTGAACTATATTAAAAGTCCTCACGTATAAAACTTCAAAATCAATATTTTTGGCTTGTATAAATCTTACTTAAATTATTATAAACAAAATAAAGAAATTAAAGAATGAAACAAAGAGGTTCATATTTTTGCAAATAATTTTGTAACCTTCATATATGAAATTCTTATGATATAACATTTATTTTAATATTAATTATTTTTTTTAATGATTTTATTCTTTGTACATTTATTGATTGATATGAGAAACAGTTACCTACAAAACATATATACTAAATATATAATGTCAAATAAATATTCCAGAAGAATAATTTATACCTTATGTAACCCTTGCATTATAGTCCAAATTATATATGTTCCTACATTTTAATTTTTATATTACTTATGTCACCATAATTTATCTCAAAATCAAATGACCTAATATAATTATTTTTATTCTTCACCAAGAGACTAGTGACCGTCTGTATTTAAAGGCAAAGAACAGAATTTGATTCCGTCAAAAGTATTATATTAGTTGCACCTAAAAGATAATCATCTACAAAGTGCTCTTATATATTCCTCACTTCCTTTTCTTTCTTTGATATATATTCCCTCTACCCCTTTTTGACTTTTGCAATCTCCATACATATCCAAAATCTGCTCTCTTGTAGATTCTACTGAAGTCTGCACTGAAAATATTCGTACAACTTGAACATCTTATGCGCCACTTAATCTTAATAATCACTACTTTCTTAAAGGAGCAATATTAAAGACAAATAAATTAAAGATCAATCAAGTTCATTTTTGTTTTTGACTAATTCATTGCATTGCACGTGTATGACTATTTTTGAGAGTCATATAACCATAAAATAGTATTCACTCTATGTTTTATCAATATATTGAAAATGCAACAACATTATAATTTAAGCACTGTTTCTTGAAAATCTAAATGTTTAGTTGTAACTAATAATTTTGATCACCAAATATAAGTTTATAAATAATACTCCATTACGCCCTTCCAGTTTTCAATGTAGTTTTGGTTAGATGTCGCATTGCCATCGTGATATTTCTTTTTAAGGTGCACAAGGTGAACGGATGACGATGCTTGAACATGCCTCTTTTGGAAGAGGATGCAACTAAACAGGGCACACGCGGTGGCTTTGGGGTGTGAACGTTGGCTTTGCGTTATTTCGATATGTTGTGCCTGATTAGTTAATTTAAGTTATTTTAGGTTTCTTACGTGCAATGATGAGGTTAAAAATTTAAGTTAACTTTCAGGTTATGAGCCTTTTCCTGAAAGAGTAGAATGTGATTTATTACTCTCATAATGAAATTTCATCCTTCTTACTCTATAAAATGGTGCTAGAATCTAGATGGTAAATGGCAAAGCTATGCTAGTAGTATCATCGATCCCTTCTCTTCTTAATTCGTTCGCTGTTAGAATAGTTCACTCCAGAAGTCATATCCTTTAGTAATATGGAATTTCCTTACAAGTGCTAATGAATAGTTGTAATAGATGGTTATGGCTGACGAATTATAAATTTCTAAATAATACTCCATTTTGACAACTAATTGGACGCTTTACATTTTTTTTTTATTATTACTTTACAAACATCACTTTTAAAGTTTCTTATTAGGTAGACAATACTTTGGTTGAGAAGGAAAAAGTGGCCGATAATTTAAGTAGAGAAAGTAGCAAGGACACTCTTGAAAGAAGCATTTCACCTTCTGATCTTTAACTTGGTTCATTGCTATAGACTTTAAAGTCAAAGCAACAATCTGAACCTAATAATTGTATTTCAATTTTTTAATTATGTGTCTTTCTTTAGCATAATGCGAATTCCTTTGGATTCCATGTATGAATGGAGTTGACAAACGTAAAAGTATTCTTATACAGACTAACATCCCTTCATTTTACTATTATTTGTACATAGTATTTTTCTAATATCAAATGAATTTAGTAGTTATTATTTAGGGGAAATCAATAAGGAATAAGGTATCTATGCTCATACATGATTGTAGTTAATTTTTGTTGTATCTGGAACTGCATAAGGAGTTGGTACCAAATTAATAAGATTAGAGGTTCATTGGTAGGATTTTCCTGAATTTTTTATTGTTCATTATCCGTTTGAATGTTATATAGAAGAATAGTGTGTGTATATAATTAGTCTGCTATAATATAGGTGAGTGAACAATTACAATTTTATATGCTATAAGAGTGTGAGTAAATTTGGTGATAACTCACAATTGATTAATTGAAGAGAAATATTTCACCGAAAGCTATGCAAATTTGTAATTATAATTTCCAAGGTAAGTCATGCAAGAATTTGCCCAAAATAGAATAAACACATATACAATAAAGTTGATAGTTTGTTGCCAAAGGCAGGGAGTTTTTTTTAATGAAAAGCAACAGGACCAGTTTGGATGTTTGATGTTCTTGTTGCATCTGCAGTAGTTTCTGTAAAATAGACTAAATTCATTAGTAATTATTGTCCAGTATTTTGTCAAGTTTGATGCCTGCCAAGATTTTAAGTGTAGTAGATGACGACTTGAGGGTTGGAGATGTAGTCCTTGGCTAAGGCATTAGTAGTATTTAGTTGAAACACTTTGAGAATGCCTGTTAATTTAATATTAATTTAGTCGACTACTTTTAGTTAGGGGTATTATAGGAATGTCATTGTCAATTGAAAAAAGTTATTCGGGAGAGTTTATTATTTTTGGCATTACCATGTTTGGCATCTATTTTCATATTTTTAATTGGATAAATCGTACGATAGCTAGTTTCAATGTCTATACGAGGATATACTTGATTAATAAATTACGTAAGCCCGAACAGCCCGAGGAGTTAGTATCACATTAAGTATAGTAATGTGCTTCATCTTCAATTTCATTAATTTCTTGGTCAATGGCACTCCTTTAAAGTTAGCGTTATTCATATCAACCAAACGAGAAAGTTGACGTGACACCTCATAACTTTATCCTTACATGTACTTATGTTTCAAGCCTCACTTTTTATATTTGAAAAGTGTATTAGGGTCATAAGTGACTTCTAGTACTTAGTCAAGTTCAAAACTTTCCTATAAGTTGAGTTTCTAGTCAGAAATCATGCAAAGGTCAATTTTAAATGATCATAACTCTTAGCACACAAAGAATTAGATGTCCCATGACCTACCATATGAAAGCTCTTCAAATTAACTTTCCAACACAACTGATATCACCTCATTTGGAGTTCAGAATCAAAAGTTATGGCCGTTTTACTGGAGATTGTCAGATGCAGAGTTCATCTACGAAACCTCTTTACAGGTCGTAAATCAAAGTACGACCCATCTGCTAAATCGTGGCAATAGTTCTAAAACTCCATGTTTTTGGTCCCAAACATTACGGATCCATCTAGGGTCGTAGAACACTCCATAGGCCGTAGAATGGGCTCGTAAAGTGATCCAGAGATCCTGAAAATTTGCCCAAAAGTTTACGGAAGGATCCCTACGGGCCGTAGAGGATCTCGTAGATGACCCGATCAGTGATTTTAAAGAGGGGTATTTTCGTCTTTTCTCACTCTTTAAGCCTAAAGTTGTCAGTTTCCACCTAATTAAACCCCTAAAATGTAACTCTTCATATCATTAACATTCAAACACTCCAAGAACTCTGAACGTAGTTTCAAAGGGGCAAAAGATAGGGCTTTCAAGAACCACCTTCAATTCCTTCAACAAACTAATTCCCCAGGTATGTAAGGCCCTCCAAAAGTTATCTTACGATCATTTTAACATCTTTAACCACCAGCCCCTAGCGAAGATCAAAATTATGAGTTGAGATCAGGTTTTCTCCATTATCAGTTAGTTTTATTGGTAGTACAATTTCTAGTAGTGAGTAGTACATTTTTTATGAGTACAATTTTTATTATTGAGTAATTTTTCTTTTCTTGAGATGAGAGAGTAGGGGGCAGAAAACACATCTATCTTTAGTGGATATAAGGGTTTTACTAAACTTTTATTGATTTGTTCTTGATTTCTTGTGCTTGCAAACTAATTCAACGGAAGAATTTTTTTTGGTGAATTGCCCATGTTCTATTTGATAATTAGTTAAAATTTAATACTTCTAGGGGGATAATGTAGACCATTATGTAGTAATTGATTGTTGAGTGCTTAATTTTACTTGAGATATTGATGAATTATATTATTTAATCATGTTATTATGTATGGATTAAGGGTGCAAATTTAGTCCTAGCTTAGGATTTTCATGTATGCTTGAAAAGGCTACATGAGGTGAGGTTAAATAATGAATACCCATTAATGTGTTGAATTAATGAAATCTCCTTGAGAAAGGGAAAATTTTCTAAGGTTGAGATGTTATGTATTGAACCCATAATATCTTAAGAAAGTTATTGTGGAAATGTAGTGATTTGGACTTTGTATGGCCTTAATGGTGCATGAAATTTAGTTTTGAAATTTTTTTGACCAAGGTAACACCACATGGGCACCTCCACGAGTCGTGTGACTCATCACAGACAGTGTGGATGAGCCCTGGGATGACCCTTGGCCTCGTGTGTAGAGTGTTGGTCTTAAGTTGGAGTTCAAGACCAAGATATGTATCACATGAACCCCACAAGGCTTGTATGACACTTTACTGGTCATGTGATGTCTCGTGAGAGTAGCCTTGGCCTTGAAAAATGATATTTTGGCCAAGACACTTCACACATGAACCACATAGGGTCCTATGTAACCCTTCATTGGTTGTATGGTGTCCTGTATGGGTATTGGTGTGTCACGACTTGGACCTAGGTCCTAGATGTGACACGACGAATGGAAACCCGAGGGTCCCCAAACAAGCCTCAAGATACCAAAACTCACATCATTGGTTCGGAAACGTACACAAAGTAAACACATAGTTGTACACGGCAGAAAAGTAGGACTCACTCTATGGGGGCAATTCGGGACTTAAGATTTTTTCATCGCAACATATAGCCAAGCCATAAATCACATAACCAACTCACATAAAGATAGTCAAAGATAGCCAACCCATAACATAAACTTTAGTTATAACACATAACATAAAATATAAGGAAGTTTACAATGTGTCCAACAATACCTTTACATAGAAGGTTCGGGGGCCAAGACATTTTCTAGGCTCACCCTCAAGTATATAAAGAAACAAAAGTATCAAAGGTAGATAGATGGTAGATCGTCCTTGGAAGATATGACTCACTACTACAAGTATACTTAGAATCTGAGCTAAGCATCAAACGGTGGATGATCAAAGTCTTTGGTCCTTACATGGTGAAATCATGTAGGTAAAAGTATGCGTTAGTATATTTGGATGTACTAAGTATACGGGATGTAATGCATGAACTTACCAAAACCTACATTTCCATACTAGATGACAAGGGCAAATATGTATAACAAGGAACTTAATATAATAAGATGTCATGAAACTAATGATGCATGAAGTGCAAATGATGCTCTTATATATAGTGGGGATGTGACCTTAACCGACATGAGTAAGACCAAGAGAGCTATTACTTGGAATCCTGATGAAATTCCCTCATCGGTAAAGAGGTGTCTACTTGCCGAAGATAAACCATACTTCATCTTACAGGACAACTCCTATTTCGCATGAAGTAACCTTCCTTATGGGACAAACTCCCATTTCGAATAGGATTTACAAATATAGCATATCAAGTCATATCATATCATATCATATCATATCATGTCTTCTTCTTACGGGAACAACTCCCATTTCGAAGGCATCTTTTTTTATGGGAACAACTCCTATTTCAGAAAGGAAATTTATGCTAGGCATATTGTTCAAGGAAAGAGAGCAAACCCTCCATCCATCTGTGCTAAGTTGTCATCCCACGAAAAATACATATACGTATATATATACATGCTTCCAAAGGAGATAATAGTCATTTTTCTAAATCATTTCAATGCATCCTTATTCTTAAAAGCCAAATACCATTCATAATAATCCATGCTTAGGCTCAAATGCCAAAATCATAGTTCATAGTTATAATACTCATGTATAGGAATAACTCTTTCATATACAAGATGGTGCAAGCATCCAAGATGCTCAAAGAGCCATAATCAATAGACATATATGTGATCACATTCTTTTCATAACCAATATCTTATCAAAATCATATCGTAGAACATAATTGAGCCTAACCCATAACATAATTTTCATAATTTCTCATGAACATGAACACATATGCTATGGATGATGTATGAATGATATGGGTAATTGAGATTCAATATAAACCATCAATATAATAAGAAATTCAAGTGAAAACATAGTTAAATCCACATATGAAATTATAATATAATCACCCATGCCTAGATTCAAACATTTAAGGACCATGCATATTCAAATATTCTGAACTAACAATTTATTTCAATATTTCAAAGCTTAATTCATCTTTAAATTCATAGATAAACATAACCCATTCATTGTTGGAATTTAAGAAATCAAAATATTTTAAACCCCAAATTAAAGTAAGCAAAATTCATGTAGATTTCTTGAAAATAGCTTGGGTCTCCTTGATTGGAAGGAACCAAGGATCAAAACTCACATACCTTTACCAAGATGATGAAATCTGTTGAGCTTTGTGAATTGAAGAGAAAATTCCAGAAGAATAGAATATATTTAATGTGTAATGTCATGTACAATGGGTGCTTCTGCCATATATATACACAAGCTGCACAATTAGTATTCACTAATCCTCCTCAACTAACTCTCAACTAATTATTTAATCATTCACAACTAATCATAACTAACTTTGACTAATTTATAACTAACTTTAACTAATTACAACATTAAGGCACATTTATGCATTTAGCTAACTCATTTACAGCCTCCTCAAGCTAGGAGTTATGAAGATGTTCTTCATTCCTAGCTTGGACATGAGATGATGATGAGGACCACGACCAAGAGCCTTAGTGACGACATCAGCAGGTTGATCAGATGATGAAAAGTAGATGGTAGATATCAAACCAACACGAATTCTTTCACGAACAAAATGGCAATCAATGTCAATATGCTTAGTTCGTTCATAGAAAATAGGATTAGCAGAAATTTGTAGAAAAGAGGTACTTTGCTCACTCAAAATTCATAGCTTCATTTTTGATGTAGAAAATATTATAAAGGTAGCCCTACTTAAACTCTTAGTTTTATGTTTCTTCTCTCTATAGTTGACGATGTGAGAAATTTTTACTCTCTTATAAACATTGTTATTATTGTTTGTAATAATACAATTTTAAGCTTTGAATATTTTAAATGTCAAAAATTCCTATTTTAAGCATGGAATGTCTTAAACGTTCAATAATAATTTCATCAAATTTCTCAAAGTTCTATTGTAAACGTCAAATCATTAAAGGAATTTAAGCTTCATGAAATTTCATGCTTGGAATAATTTTGTGGATTATTATTGTTGGTTCCACTTGGTGGCTTTTTTTTGGGGAGGGGGGGGGGATTTTTGGCTCTTAGAGAGGAACAGGTAGAGTGATGGATATGTACAGCTCTTGAAATAAACTAATAATCCAAATAATTTCTGCAACAGTCGAGGCCATGGAACTATATTCAGCCTCAGCTGAACTAGGAGAAAAAGGAGCTTGTGTCTTGGACTTCCAAGAAATTGGAGAGTTGCAAATTGAACCAAATAGCCAGTAATAGACTTCCCACTATTAATGCAGGACCCCCAATCAGCATCATAGAACACCTTGAGATCAAAAGTGCTATTTGAAGACACAAGAATACCAAGTCTTGGGGCTAACTTAACATATATGACCAAACATAAAGCAACATCCATGTGTGATGCCTTTGGTGAATGCATAAACTGACTTAGGCATTGCACAAAAAAGGGAATTTGTAGTCTAGTTGTGGTCAAGTATCATAGTTTACCAACAAGTCTTTGATAAGATGATGGATCTTGTAAAGTAGGATCAGGTATTGATGGTGTAACAGTGGCATCAAATTCCAGTGTAGTAAGCTTCAGATTGAGTTCCATAGGAGTAGTCACAACTTTGGCCCTAGGTAAAGCTACCTCAAAAATGATTTCCAGTGCATATTTCCTCTGATGGATGAGGATTCCATCCTTACTTCTTGCAAACTCCATGCTAAGAAAATATCTAAGCTCACCTAAATCCTTAATCTTGAAAGCATGATTTAGTACAGCTTTAGAGTCATTTATCATATCAATATCATTACCATTTATCAAGAGATCATCTACATAGACTAGTACAATGACCAACTTACCAGCGTGTCTCTTGGTGAATAAAGAATAATCCCTTGAACTTTGCTGGAAACCAGAAGAAATCAAAGAAGTTGTGAGCTTAATATTCCATTGTCTTGAGGCTTGTTTCAATCCATAAAGTGATTTTAGCTGTCCGCACACCTTTGTAGTACCATTCTTCTTGTAAAAGCTAGCAGGAATAGTCATGTATACCTCCTCAGAGAGATCACCTTGTAAGAAGGCATTATAGACATCCATTTGATGGATTATCTTGAGATGACACATCTAACAGTAGCCATCTTAACCATAGGTGAAAATGTTTCCTGGTAATCAAACCCTTTAGCAACTAGTCTTGCTTTAAATCTTTCAATTGTCCCATTTGCAGGATATTTTATTTTGTAGACCCATCTGCACCCTATAGCCTTCTTGTTCTTAGGTAGATCCACTAGTTCCCAAGTGTTATCTTCTAATGCTTGAATCTCACTTTTCATGGCATTTACCCACCTTGGATCTTTAGTTGCTTCTGTGTAGTATGTAGGTTTTTTTTAGTTGAAATATTTGCAATAAAACTCATAATGTGACTTAAGACCTGCATAATCAAGAACTGATGCAATAGGGTATAGACAATTATCAGAACCAGATTTGGTGATGTAGTTCTTATGCCAAATAGGTGGTCCGGATTCTCTGGTTGATCTTCTAATGGTAGGAGATGTGAATTATTACTTGAAGGTTCAGGAGGAGGAATAATTGGACCAGAATCAGCATCTTCAGAGTGTGATGTAACTGGAATGGTAATAGGAGGGATTGTAACAAGTTCATCATATACAAAGTCATTGTGAGTCTCATGTAGTATCTATTGATGAGTGCAACTGCCTTT